>ML779800.1:937026-1017609 GCA_009831015.1 Picea engelmannii
AACTTCTCATGGCCATAACTCTCTAACCGTGAGGAATTATGTGATGTTCCACATACCACCAGAAATGGCATGACAAGCACTATCCATCTAGGATAGTTTCACCAACAATTTCCTTTATCTTCATCTCGTTATTCCTCATACAACCATGGGTCCTCCAACCATTCTTCTAAGATAACTCAATCCGTAAAGCGTCTTCCCGTGAGGGCTTTCACCATAAGGGGACCACTTTGGAGTTCATCCATTTGTACACCTTATCAATCATGATAAGACAATAATAAGTCATATTTACATCAAACACTATTGGGTCCATTTCCCAAAACTTTGTGCTATGGGTCTTTCTTCAAGGGTTGACATCAATGACAACCAACCTTAATCAACAACACCACAGTATGTGGTTGTGGGTGAAGAAGCATCATGTGAAGGAATGGTTAATACTGATATACTGCGTGACGAAGCAGGATATCCAAACGAAATTCCATGATTGGCTTGATGAATGGAAGGTGCCAGCAAGTCCAAGGAGAGGGCCAAAAATACAGACTCAAACGCATGACAAAACAGTCCATGTGCAATAGACGGGCAGAAATGGTGCGAGAACGAAAAAAAAACACAACACAAGGCCAAGTAGGGGGGAGAAACCCACCTCAAATGAAACAAAGGACGTAGAAGAAACCACAGGGTCGTTCCACACAGGATCCACCATGCACAGGGAAGACACCGAGAGATACAAGAGAATAGGTGCGTGCAATAGAAGTGAGGATAGAAACACAGGATATACCTATGGAAGAATAATATGGATAGGAGACAGGGTTGGATACAGACATGCCAGAGACATATGAGCCAGCAGATGCCCAAAAGAAGAGAACAGGGGATCAAGTAAGTGGCTCAAGGAAGAAGGAAAAGGCCCATAGGACACCACCTCACATAGCACTAACAACAGATGATGTCAAACTAATAGCTACAACCATTGAATATCGGCTATCAGAGTCTTTGGAGAATTCTGAGAAGAATTTGGCTTCAATTATCGAGCAAGTGCAGTAAATAAAAACTGCATTGGAACAACTAAAGATCAGGGCAAAGCAGCGACAGAAATAAACACCAGAAAAGACTAGGGAAGAAATGCCAGCACAAGAAACAGTACAGATCATAGTGTAGGGGAACATAAATTTCATGATAACACCAGATATTATGTACATTGATGAGGAGGCATCACAAAATCCTCTAAAGGAGATAGAGACCTTGGACTTGGCATTGCCCAATATTATGACAAAGGCATTGTACAAATTGCAAATCAGTGTTGCATAGGAAATCCAGTCTAGGGCAAGGTCAGATGTGACAAACTTACAAACAGTGCAGGAGGAGAACATCATACTAAATTAAGAAATTAGCCATGAAGGGAAGGAAAATAATTTATCGCAACAGAAGGTAGAAGAGATGGAGAAACACATTGGCACAATGTTTCAAACCATCCCAGATAGCACAGGATCAGAGGAAGTATCATCGGAATAAAAAATGAAGAAAATAACTCAGGATTTGGAACAATACAAGAGCCAATTAAAGGATTTGGAGGAGCACACAATACCCACTACTCCTCCAGAAGTCAGAGTGTAGTGAGATAAAGATGCAACATAATTTGCAAAAAATATAGCACAGGCTATACAAAAGATGACAGACTTGTTGGAGAAAAGTGGCCAACTGTGGACACAAGTACAAGAAGATGGAATCTTGCAGGAGATGTAAGGAAAGGAGGATAGGTTCCACGTATCAATGGAATACTTGAAACAGAGACAGAAGACAATGTCACTGCCAAAAAATATTAATACAACTGCAAAAATGAAGACTCTGTAGTTAGAAGAAAAGGCAGTGCTGGCAAAAAATATTGCAAGGAGGGCTCAATTGGAGCCTCTACAATAAAATGATAAACAATTGATCATGGATATAGACACAGCAAAATCAAGGGTGGAGAAAATACACTTGAAAGGGGGAGAAATATTGAAACCTCCAGTCACCAAGCATATGGTAGAATCCATGGCGGAAAAGAGAAACAAGGCTCAGGGTCAATGCCAACAAGCAATAGAGATGTATGAATCACTGGCATAGGCAGTGAAATATGCAAGAGTCAGTTAGTGACTAGGGACAAGTCACGATGTTAGTGTTGGGGGTCTGTTGGTGCAGGCCAATTTTGGAATAAAATCAAGGAAGTTTTGAATAAATCAAGGAAGCATCAGAAAATGGGGATAGTGTCATAAATAGAGGAAATGAAGCACCGGAAATAGAGGAAAACCAATGCGGAGGAAAATAAATTACAAAGTGGACAAACCATTGCAGAGCATTTGAAAAGTGGACAACTGGTGCAGCCCACGCTCGCAAGCATGTCCGTTCATAGGATCTTTCCTTCCACGGCCCGAAGAACTCTTAAACAGTCCTTCTATTTCCCTATCGGGAAATATGCACCCATGGCAACACTCATGGGATCCCTCCTCCTTTTCAATCGGGAGATCGGACTTCGCGACCTTGCGAGGTCATTGGTCGAATGTTGTACTCTTGGATCGCAAAGACCTGACACCCAATCAACGCTGACCTTCTCCTAGCGGTATTTATTCTATCGTGATTTCGACACTCGCGATGTCGAGTAACTTGTATCCCCGATTCCCAATGCCCGATACATCGAAACTCCGATGTACGCGCGAGTTGACTATTCAACGGTCCTCCACTCTATCGGTATTTCAGGGTTCATAATATCGTGTCTCCTAATGTAATTATTTTGGGACTTCTCGCCACGAAACCCCGATGAGGTGTGCCACCTGTTCACTCGGCTTCTCCGTTGTGGCCCCACACTCTTCCCTTTAGTTATCGGGATATCGCGTATCGCAATTTCGTGATCCCTGTTGCACCGTTCACAGGACTTCAACCCACGAAACCTCGATACACAACCCCACGTATGAATCCGATGGTCCTCGTGACTTGGATCTATGGTCCTACCCCTCCTGAGCTTCAAACCTTTCCACGATTGTGCTGTAACTTCCTTGCACCTCTATGAGATATCACGGCTCACGAGATGTCGTGAATTCTCCTCAGAGAATACCGACCATCTGTCTTTCCTTGATGAAATATATGAAATAACTAAGTGTTCCTTTCCACAGAACTCATTCACCTGCACACAAACCTACGACGTCTATTTTCACATTCCACGGCACAAACTTCCTGTGCTTTCCCTTGGTGATTACTCGAAGGTCCTATACCTCCTGAGTTTTACCAATTCTGAGTCCTTCAAAGAAACTTACATGCACTCCTTGTGGTAGATGTTCAACAACTTCCAAGGGTTGACTCTTCGACTCTGCGCACACCTGCAGCAATAGTCTCTCAATAGTTCACTCAGGTTCACAACCCTGAAGCTTTTCTTGGCCTGCGCACTTCTATCATGACTCCTGTGCCCAATTGCACTCCTGCAGAAATGAGAACAAAATCTATCTCTATCTGAACCCTTTGTCAATGCACTCCTTGCGGACACTTCAACTGCATTCCTTGCAGGAACCTTTGGCTCAGATAGAGAAACAATTGAAAATCATTTCTATCTTCCTCTCAGACTTCAACTCAACACATGAAAATCATATGCACAGCATATAAAGAAAATGTATAACAGGAAGCAAACATTCATGAGCATATCATTCAGCATCAATACACAGAGAATAACACACAACCATGAATTTGAATCAATCTCTTTCTATTAATTCAAATATCTGTACATGGGTGTTCTTACGCAACTCTCTGCATGCTCTTGCTCCAATGCTTCTTCATAATGTTACAATGCACAAATGAGGGTGTCTATATCCCATTTCCCTCTTGCGCTCTCAAGCAGTCTAATCTAGAATTAAATTCTATCTACCTGCATTAACTATCTTAAATGCCTTCTACCTACTAAGGATGAGAGCAACCGCTCAAGGTCCATTTACATTATACAAGTGTGCTTCATCTTAATGACTTCATTTAAGATCGCACAACAACTTCAAGGAAATTTCAAAAGTTTGTGCTGGACGCTTTCCAGCTGTCTGGTTGTCTCCGCGCTAGCTTGCTAGATGTGGGAGATGCTCCTTCATTAACAAACCTAATCCTCTTAGGTTTAGAGTTTTTGTAAGGGATTTTTCTTGTTTTGTTGTACAAGTAGAATGTATTAAGACTATGAAAGAGAGAGGTTAGGTTGTTCATTAGTTGGCGGGTTAGTAGTCCTAAGTTTTGTGAAGACTATTGCGATCTATGGAGATCGATTGTAATGGAAGAAGAATTGTATAGTGCGTGGCATTGGATTTTGCATGAAGATTAATAAAGAGCTGAAGCGACTCATGTTTGTGGACGTAGCCCCAAGAAGGGGTGAACCATGGTATATTTGGGTTATGTGTGAATGGTTGCAGTCCTTTTGATTATATTTTCTTTAATGAGTTTATGTTGAACATGTTAAAATGATAAAGGAAATAATATTGTGCACTAAGGATAAACTAATGAACTCTATAGAACAACACTAATGGATGAATATATAGTTAGCATGCAGATCTAAATCGTATGTTACAGTAAATGAATAGATGTCATTTGGTATATGATGGTATAATGGTTCATGAAGTTCTATTGGAGTAGTTGTGTCATTGGTCAGAACTGAGATCATGCTAGGGTTATCATTATAAATGAGTGGTCAAGGGCTAGTTGTTGAGTATATCTAATTCCCCGAAGAGAGAAGCACATCCCATCACATGGTTGCAGACACTTGAGTCCTATGACCACCCATTGAATCCATCTTGGATGAGACTACGAAGTGCATTGTGTGTTGTGTTTCCTTCTGGTATCCAAAAGGGTCAATGGTCGAAGGGTTGTTGGTAATCCTGTAGTTAGAACCTAGGTTAGCCCATAATCAGCCAACAAGAAGGATAGTACATGGAAATTTTGTATTGATTATAGAGCCCTGAACAAGATCACAGTCAAGAATTTATACCCAATTCCCCAGATTGATGATCTTCTCGATCAGCTCAAGGAATCCAAGATTTTTAGTAAGATTGATATGAATTTAAGATACCACCAGGTATCGATTGAGTAAAATGATGTGTGGAAGACAACCTTCAAGTCTAAAGAAGGTCTCTTTGAGTGGTTGGTCATGCCTTTCAGCTTGACTAACTCCCCAACCACATTCATGCAGATGATGGATGATATATTACGACCATTCACAAACTCCTTTGTGGTTGTATATTTGTATGGAATCCTCATCTTTAGAAAAACTTGGGAGGAACATTTGGAACTTATTCAACAATTCTTGGGCACCCTGTGACAACACAAGATATATGCCAATTTGGAGAAGTGTTCCTTCGGAATGTAGAGAATCCAATATTTGGGATACATCATGGATGAGCAGGGTTTGTATCTAGATCTAGCCAAGATCCAAGTCATCAGTGATTAGTCAGCCCCAAAGACAATGACCAAGATTCACAAATTCTTAGGCCTTGCCAACTTCTACCGTCAATGTTTTTGGGGGTTCTCTCATATTTCTTAGGCCCTAAGCCAGGTGAACAAGGGTGGAGAGAAGGCAAAGTTTGTGTGGTTTGTGCCCCAATAGAAATAATTTTAGGATTTTAAATTATTCCTATGCTTGGCGCCGATCCTTATTCTACCATACTTGAAACAACCATTTGAGATTGAGACAGATGCTTCTAATTATGCTATCAGTGAAGTCCTCACTCAGCATGGGAATCTGGTAGCCCGTCACAATGAAACTCTATCTGATTTTATTCATAGATACCCCACCTATGACAAAGAGATGTACTCCATTGTTCAATCATGTCAACAATGGAAGAATTACATTTTGAGGAAGGTAATGATCATCCACATTGATCACAAGCCTCTACAATTCATGTAGACACAAGGGAAGTTACATAATGACCACCATAAGAAGTGGTCCATGTACCTGCAACAATTCCACTTGAATATCAAGTATAAAAAGGGTGGCACCAACCATGTTGCAAATTGCCTCACCCGACCCTCGATGGTAGTGCTAACCACAATTCTTAACTTCTATGGACATGAGACATATGGATGGCCACAATTATACAATAATGAATCTACCTTTGCTACTTCCTATCAGACATTGAGTGGAGGAAAAACAGTTCCATACTTTCATCTCTTTGATGGATTGTTATGTCATCTAATCCATTTTTGTGTTCCTTCAAGAAAGAGTGCAAAGATGATTTGGGAAGCTCATTAAAATTGGGCAGCGGGACATTTTGGTGTAGAAAAGACAGTGGAAATACTACAAAATCATTTTACTGGATAAATATTCTACAAGATGTTCACAAGTACATAAAGTCCTGCACTACCTGTGCCATTTCCAAGCTCTCCATCAAGAAACTGGGGCTATACACCCCTTTTCCCACGTTAGATAGGCCTTGGGAGTCCATATCCATGGAATACATGTCAATTATTCCTTCAAACAAGCATGGGAATGACTGTTTCTTCATGATCATTGATCGATTCTCTAAGATGGTAGTTTTGGCACCCTGCTAGAAAAGCATCACAATCATGTCAACCACCAAGATCTTCTTTACACATGTTTGGGTTTATTTTGGGCTCCCATGAAATATTATCTCTGATAGAAACATTAGTTTCCTGAGCACTTTTTGGTCGAACCTATGGTCGATGAAGGACACCAAGCTAACCAAATCAATCATCTTCCACCCACAGACTGATGGAAAAACAAAGGTAGTCAATAGGACGATTGTCCATATCCTAAGGATGTACAATTCAAAACATCCATGCACATGGGATGAAAGCCTTCCTTATGTTCAACATAGATACAACAAATGCCTCCACATCTCTATTGGCCACAACCCTTTCCAAGTACCTCTACCCCCCATTACCCCCCATTGATGTACCTATGCCCATTTCAACTGCACAGGAAGAGTTCTCCTATCCTCATACCAAGGTTGATCGAGCAGTCAAATTTATTGAGTTTATCCATCACATCTAACAATAATTTCATGATATTGTGCAGAAATCCAATGCCAAGTACAAGTAGCACCATGATCAACATCGAGTTCCACACAAATTTCAAGTGGGAGATAAGGTGTGGTTGCATTTGTAGAAAGAGCACCTCACAGGACCCTATCGAAATCTATGCTCACTCTGATATGGGCCTTACACCATCACCAAGGTTGCGGGTGAGAATTATTTTGAATTAAGTATTACTCCTTTCCTTGGATTGCACCCGATAATTAATGTAGAACTGCTCCGACCATAGTTCCCACCTCTCCTGGACACTTCGGATGTGGGAGAATAGTTGGCCCCTATAGAAATCAATCATGAATCAATCAAAGAAGAAAAAAATGAACGGATCATGGACACCAAGAAAAAGGAAACCCGCTAGCATACTATTCAACTCTATCGATTCGTCAATGTAGGGCAGTTTCTTCATCAGGGAAAGTGGCTCACCAAGAGTTAGATTCAACAGAAGTTTCCCCATATAATGGAGAAACTTGATGCAATGGATACCATTTCTTCCTAAGGGGGGAGGAACGATATAGGTGGACATTGGTGGCCAACCACCTATTCCACTGGCTCAAATTATAGTTTTCCATTTTGGCAGTTTTTCTACATTTTTTCGGGTCCCAAACTTTCGTGGCCATTTTGAGGCCCTAAATGAAATTTTTTTGTCTCAACAATGTCTATTATATATTAAGAGGTAGATTTCAGGCTGAATGGAATTTTTTTTCCTCTTCTATACCTTTCCAACAAGGTATCAATTTCCCCAAACAGAGTTTGTATGCAAAATTTACACCCTCGGGAAGTTGACATATCAACTACCCCCATTGGGGCCCACAAAACTTTTGGTGTTTCATCTCCCAGGGTTAGGGTTTTTCCTATTTAGGGTTTTCCCATTTCTACTTCATGTTAAAAAAGGCCTTTGGAGCCTCATTGTAATCAAATTCTTGCAAATGAGCGTAGCCAACACATCTCTCCTCGGAGATAAGCTACACCCATTCTAACTAGCTTGTGTGTTTTTTTCATTTTACAGTCTTTTCTATTTCAAACAATCATTAATAGAATCTGTGTTTTATTGTATTATTGTGTTCCTTGCCATATCTTTGTGTATTTCCTTGTTATATCTTTGTTATATTTCTTCCTTCATATCGTTCTCAAAATAATCCATATCAATAACCAAGTTGTCCTTCAATAGTATGAGAAACTCTTGTTGGTGCCCTATGTGGTCCTCCACTACTTGAACATTTGTAGTCACTTTCAAGGGAGATGTGATGGATGGAGGATGATATCCATAAAGTTCCAAAAATGAGGACATGTTTTATGAAGTATGGAAAGATTTGTTGTACCACCATTCTTCCAAGGGAAACCAATTGACCCATTGTGTTTATTTATCAGATGCAAAGCAACGAATATATCCTTATAGATGTTTATTTACAATCTCAAGTTTCCCATCGGATTGAGGATGGTAAGATGATTTATGAGCCAATTGAGTACCCAAACAAAAAAATAATTCAATCCCAAAATTTGTAGTGAAAATTGGATCTCCATCACTTACAATATTATTGGGGACTCCATGTAGATTTTGAACTATTTCCATGAATGTTGCAGCTAGTGTACTTGCTTTAAAAGGATGAGAGAAAAAGAAAAAATGGGCATACTTAGTCAGTCGATCCACTACTACCATGATGATAGTATTTCCTTCAGATTTGGGTAAACATGTAATAAAATCCATTGAAACTTCTTCCCAACATTGACTTGGTATAGCTAATGGTTGTAGGAGACATGGAGTCTTGATAGTCTCTTCTTTATTCTATTTCCAGGCCTCACATTTAGACACAAAATTTTGAACATCAGTTTTAATACCTTCCTAGAAAAAATCTTTCTTGATCCTGTGGTAAGTTTTTAAGAACCTTGAATGTCCTCCTATAGGATAAGTGTGCAATTCTAGAAGGACCTTCTGTTTGAGTTGGGAATTCTTACATAAATATAGGTGACCACAATACCATAGAAAATAATTCTTCCATACAAATTTATTTAATGCATTGGGGCCATCTTGCAGTTGTTGAATAATCTTACATACCTCTTGATATTACTTCCATTCTATTGTTGCTTCTTCCACCCAATCAGATTGTGGAATAGAAATAGCACATAGTGAACTCTCTATTTATTCTTCTTTCCTTGAAAGCACTTCTGCCACAATATTATTTTTTCCTTTCTTGTATATAATTTTGAAAGTCATAACCTAGTATTTTTGTAACCCATTTTTGTTGTTCTTCTGAAGATAATTGTTGCTCCAAGAAGTACTCGAAACTATCATGATCTATTTTTACTTTGAAGTGACTTCCTACTAGGTAAGGGCACCATTTCTTAACTACATGTAGTATGGTCAACATTTATTTCTCATAAATTGGTTTGAGTAAGTCTTTTTTGTTAAGTTGGTTTCTTTCAAAGACAAGGGGCCTTCATTCTTGCATTAAAATTCCACCAATGCCATGGCATGAGGAATCACACTCCATAATAAATGTTTTTTGTGAATTCATGTGTGGCTAGGATAGGAGTTGTGCACATATCCTCCTTAACTTTTTCAAATTCTTTTGTTGCTTCTGGAGTTCAATAAAATGCTTACTTATTTAATAATGGTGTTAGAGGTGTCACTATTTGATCATAGTTCTTGATAAACTTGTGGTGATAGCCTATCAATCCTAAGAATCCTCTAATTTTCTACAAGGTTTTGGGAATTGGCCATTCCCTCGTAGCTTTAATTTGGTTAGGTTCCACTTTTACACCTTCATGAGATACAATATGACCCAAATATTCCACTTCTTGACTCCCAAAGGAACACTTGGAAGGATTTACATAAAAAAATTTCTCTTCCAAAAGTTGTAATAGTATGCCAATATGTTGTACATGATATTCCCATGATTTTTTGTAGATTAGTATGTCATAAAAAACTCTAACACAAATTTTCTAAGGGTTTGAAAATAAAATTCATCAATCTTTGAAATGTTGAAGGTGAATTCGTAAGTCCAAATGGCATAACAGAAAACTCATAATGAACTTCATGTGTTCTAAAGTATGTTTCATGAATGTCTTCCCACCTCATTCTGATTTGATGATATCTCTAATGAATATCCAACTTAGTAAATATTTTTTCTCGTGCAATTCATCTAATAATTCATCAATGGAAAGAATAGGAAACTTATCTATGATGGTCATTTTGTTGAGATGTCTATAATATGGACATATATGCAATTAATCATCCTTCATCATAACCATCACTACTAGTGAAGAGAAATTACTTTGTCTAGGTTGAATGATTCCAAGCTCTAACATTTCTTGGATCATATGTTCAATCTCACTCTTCTATGCATGTGGTACCTATAAGGAATAATATTAGGTGGTACATTTCTGGGTTTCAAATGAATAGCATGATCATGATCTCGATCTGGTGAAGACCCTTAGGAATATCTCCAAATACATTGGAATGGTTGTTGATAACCATTTGGAGATCCATTGGAGCATAGGATATAGATGTTTGAACATCTAGTGAGCACAATTGTGCAATGACACCACGATGTCCCTTTTTGAGTAATTTTTTCATGCTATTAGAGCTTATCACCTTAGAAGATTTCCCTTGGATACCTCTAAGATCAATTTCCTTTCCTTTTGAGGAAAATCTCATGAAAAGATCTTGAAAAATATGGGACATTGTTCCCAATGATTGTAACCATTGGACCCCTAATACAACATCAACACCCCCGATTTGGATGGAAATCATGGAACTATCCAATAAATTATTTCTCATATCGAGCTTAATGCTATGGAACTTCCCATAACAATTTATGGTACCTCCATCTGCAATCATTACTTGAAACTTTGGTGCTAGAAATACAAAGCAATTGAGATCTTTTGCTAATTTGTAATTGATGAAGTTATGGGTACTTCCATAATCAATCAACATTGTTACCTTTTTTATTTTTTATGTATCCTTGTATATTGAGGGTTTATGGAGTATTGATGTCGTCCAATGCATGACAAGATATCATTGGAGTAGTATATTCTAGATCTACATCTTGTGATGGTTCCAATTCTTGATTTTCTTCCTCTTCGCGGTCTATTTAGAATAATTTCTTCTCACCATGTTTATGCCCCTTACTATACTTGCTATCATAAATGAAACATAGTCAATTTTATTTTATTTCATCCATTTGTTGAGGTGTCAACCTTGTTGGTTTAGGAGAGGTAACATGGTGATCTTTATAGTTTTCATTGGCCACCCTTCTAGTAGACATATTTTATACTAAAATCTTACTCTAGGGGATAGGTTCTATGAGACGCACCTCATGTTGAATGTACTCCTTTAAATTACCTGTTGGAGTAGGAAATTTGGGACTAGTTTTGGGAATTTCATATTAGTAAACTTTGCAATAAATCGACTAAGGAGCAGTGTGCACAGAAGAAAGGAAGGTACTTAGTGCATTTTCAGGAGCAATGCATGTGAAAGGAGGAAGTTAGTTAGAAGCCATTAATTATTTTGGTCCATTTTGTAACGTTATAAGTACTAATGTAAAAGTATAAACATGTAAGGGTTTTAGGGGGTAAGGGAGTTCCAAGTTCAAGAATGGGATATAAAAGAAGGAGCTAAGTTTGCATTGTATGTGTGAACGACTAGGGCATGTTGGGTAGAACTAAGATATCATGTATGAGTGAAGTGCGCACATACTGTAAGGAATGAATTTGAATGAATAATATAAGAATCTAGCTGTTGTGGATGTAGCCCAACTTGGGGTGAACCACGTTAAATATTTGTGTTGTGATGTGTTATGTTAAGTTGTGATGAGTTTACTTTACTGCTATTGTGTGCACTTAATTTATGTTGGTTAATCTGAATATGTTATTTGTTTTTATGGTTCTTCACACATTTTGAATGGTATAATTAATGAATGTTATGTAGACTGGTAAAAATGAGTGCCTCATGTTCCCTCATGATTGTGGAAACCTGGTTCATGCAGTCCCCATACATACCTCGGGTGAGACTTTTCTTGCTTGTGGGTGATGTCGAAAGGGCCAGTATCTTAGGGTTGTTGTGAATTAATGTTCAACCTTGGGTTTTCCAACTGTGCGCCAACAAATGGTTGTTTTTCCAGTACTGGAGTCTACGACTAACGAGAAAGTGGAGGTTGACTAAGGAAGATATTGGAAAATGGTTAGAGGAAAAAGAGCAGAAGTTTTCTAGAAGTCAAAATAAGAACCCGCGGATTAGCTTGGAGAAATGGTTACATAGGTATGTGTTTATAGATTTATATGAGATTTTCTTTGTTGATTTCCTGAATATTTTAGATGAATGGATATAGAGGTTAGCTAAAAAGAATGGAACATTATGCATTGTGGTTCTAAGGAATTGGACCCTCGAGTTGATCCAGGAGTTGAATACAATAAGTATTCAGATCTTGCACACAGTTTATTTTTGGATGGATAGTGTATTGGGAGGTTATATTATCGAGTTTGTTATAGATTGTACTCAGTCATATAGTGTTGTTGAATAAGAGTTCTTTAAAGGTCCACGCAGAAGATACTTGAAGTCGTTGTCTACTTGGATCAAGATGGTGTTGTGTGATAGGGGAGTTATGAAGATGGAATATGATTTCCCTAGTAGCTTAGCACCTTCACGTGCATCAGGGGATTGGGGGCTAACCAGGGAATGATCTGAGTGTAGAAGAAGGATGCATGAAAGAATGAATGAGGAACGGATGGGTTGAGGATGTCGATAAAAGAAGAGTGCGCAATGGATGAAGATATTGGAGTATTGCATAGTGGAAAGATATTTCAATACAGTAGGAAGAGGAATGTGGCTAAGAGAGAATAGAAGCACAGTGAGGTCGAGCAAAGAGATACATGTGTAGTGCTCTGAATCGAAGGAATTCTGCACACAAAATAAAAATACTATCAACTCAGTCCAATAGAACAAGATCCATTATATCCCACTCAGGTCAAACTCTATGTCAAACCCATGACCCCATGTGCATATCTGAGTACTGAGGTAAGGTCTGAAATTTTCTCGATTGTAATTAGTGGAGGAAGTAGAGATAGTAGTAAAGGTAGTCAAAGTAGTGGAAGTAGTGTGAAAACCTAACTTCAGGTAGTATCACTGAGAAGGAATATAGCATAGAACGTGATGGTGATGGCGGGAGTAGATCCTACTTTGAGAATGTTTGTCTTTCACGGAGCAGGTTTAGAAGATCCAAAGCAATACGTATTCGTCTATGAAGAAATATGGATAGTGAAGAATGTCCAAGACAACGATGCGAAGATTGTGTAGTTGGCCACGACATTTAGAGAACATGCATTACTTTGGTTTATGAAGTATTAGTTCAATGTTCCTACGGGACAAGCTAGGACATTAGCGGACATCGGGAAAGCCGTATTGAAAGAGTTCTAGAAGACGAAGTTTGAGTTGTAGTGCATTACAAAACTGAAGGAGATTAAGCAGATGATGAATGAATCAGTATGGGATTTTGATCATAGGTTCAAGATACGAATGGACCAGTTGAAATTCCACATTCTAGATGAGTGGCATAGGGAACAGTTCATTGCAATATTTTTTTTGCATATACGTTTCCCTTTGATGCAACATAACATTATGATGTATTTAGAATCCCTAGAGATCAAAATGAAGTTAGAAGCATACCCTATAGGAGAGAGTGGCATTGGGATGGATCAGGTTCAGTCATAGTTAGCAACACTAACTATTCAGTTGCATGAGCTTGCTAAAGTAAATGAAAAACATGAAGAAGTCTGGTGTACTACTTGCATAATAGAAGGTCATCATAAGAACGAATGTTCATCTATTCAGCAACATTTGGATATAGGAGCTCCAAATCCCTCAGTCATAGGGGGAGGATTCTGGTGCGAGATATGCAAGACAATAGGTCATCATCCGACTACTTGTTTGTTGATGCATAAGTACTAGAGCACTTCCAGAAACCTATATTGTAATTTTTGTAAGTTTGGGGCATAATGAGAAGGATTGTCGCTCATTGGATCTAATAAGAGAGTGCACTACAGATGCATATAGAGTTCAAGGGGAAGAAGGACTAGAAGGAGGAGTACTACAGTATAATACTATGAGAGGTTATAATCAAGGAGGAAGAGGAGGATTCAAAGGTTGAGGAAGAGGAGGATTCGGTAGAGGAAGAGGACCAATTATATGTTATGATTGTAATCAACCTGGTAATTTAACACAAGATTGTTTGAATCTCTGCATGACATATACTTATTATATACAGTTGGATCATGTGATGAAAGATTGTTTTCATTTGATCATGAAGTTGAAAGAAAAGAGAAACCCAAACACTACAAGGAAAAGAACTTTTAGTGGAGGTTTCTAGTGTTACAAAATTGGAAACAATTGTCAAAAAAAACCTTTGCTACAACATTTGTTTTCAATAGCGGATGTTTTTGCGGATACTATAATGGAATTTGATTATAATTAAAAAAATATGGGTGACCGGAGGTGTTAGCATATATTTACAAATCGGTGTGTTTGTATAAGGCACAAGCATCGGTGCATACATACACATACAACACTGGTGGTGTACACTTAACGTCAAGCAACGGGGAAGTAAAATATGCAAGCAACAAGGCAATAAAATATGTAAGCACTGGGTTGTTTGTCTTATAAGAATCGAGGGAATTAAAAGTAATTAAGCACCGAGTATTTCTACATAGAATGCACCAGTGCGTTATTAATAAGAAGGCACCGATGTTGTATAAAATAATATGCACCGATGCATTACCCAGAAAAACCCCCTGGTGCATTAAAAATCGAAAGCACCGGTGATTTTCAGTAAAAAACAAACCTTGATGCTAACACAATAGAACTGGTGTGTATTAATAACACATAATCATTAGTACTTCGTATAAGCTTAATGCACCGAAGGCCAATTTTCTAATATAATTTTGTAGTATTAAATCAATATTGAAACCAGTGCTAATTGATTACATAAAAGCACCGGTGCGAATTTCATATGAAACGTGACGGTGAGTTTTAATATATAATGTCACGATGAGATTAATAATTAAAATGTACCGATAAACATCGACCTATGATAGTGCAATTATTGTTATTTTTAATTCCATTATTTATCAAAAAAAATAAATATATCTTATATTTTGATTAGTGAAATTGGATATGATGTTTGGATTAATTTGTTATATCATCATATTTTTCATCTCTTCATTATAATATGTAATCATCCATATATTTAATCAACAATGTAACATTTCATAGCAACATTGGACAACACAATAGAATAAACTAAAGCATATTTTATTATATGAATAAGAGGGTCTTTGTCATACAAAATGGGACACTTATTGGTAATCCCTTATCTTTCAATTGGGACACTATGTCCATTACATTAAACAAAAATGTCTGATTTTCACAGACAATTATTTCAAAAAAATACAATTGCAGCTTGCATTGATTTCCAAATATATTGGTCATCATTCTTCATTGGAATTGCCATTAGTGCTTGAGCTACTTCCATGCCTTGGGTTATTTTGTTCAATGTTTGGTTGATTGCATCTATTGTTTTTTTCTTCTTCAAGTTACATCTACAAACATAAAAATAAATTGTAATGAGTCTATCTACATTAATGAGAATAATGAAAACTAAAATAAATAATATACATGAATGTAAATTGAAAAGCGATGTACCTCCAAAGCAAGAATTGACTCATGAATCATACACATATGTTGAAAATCAAATCTCATGTCATGTTTCAACAATTATTTTGTTGGCTCAATTCCATACTTTGTTTCCTATAAGTTTTATACCCCATAATAAATCATAGATTTAATATAAAGTATTATTTTTATTTCATTAATTATAAAATTATAGAAGTAAAACAACATAGATTATACTTACAAATTCCACAATTAATTTTTGATATGCCAACATATGCTCACAACCCTTAATTAACCCAATGTCAATCAATTTTTCCGATGGCTCTTCTTTGTATGTTAGCACTTGTTTGAAGACATTCAAGGATGGTTGTTGTAAAATAACTTAAAATATACAAAAAAAAAAAAAAAAGTTGTTATAAGGAAATAACAACTATTCACAAAATTTGCTATCAACCCTTTTCTTCCTTGTCGTCCAATTTTATGTGCATAATGAGTTCTATTTTCTTTTCTTTTTTGTAAGAGAATATTTGAAAATTAATATTTAATGTTTAATTAATTGTTTGTACCTAATAGTCCCCGAGGTGTAGGATAGTCGGTGATGGAGTGTGTTGTTAAGCCACTCTGTGTTGTTAAAGTCACCGGTTCGAGACCTGCGGGGACAAAAAATCCTACCATGTTAAGGGTTGGTGTGGCTCAGGCCGGGTGTGATCCCCGGGTGATTTTGACAGCTTAGATGCCCCTGAGTCGCGGTTTCTCAAGCCATAGGTTAATTGCATAGCCAACAGGTCCTGCACAAATTAACAAACAAAAAAAAAAATTGTTTGTACCTAATAGAAAAATTAAATGATTACATACATTTGAAGCATATTGTTGTTGAGATAACTCCTCCTACGATGAAATTATGTCCAATTCTTTGACCATCTCCTTATACACTCTTTTGGACATTCCTACTGGCATATTTCGGATATCGACTCGTTGGTCTTCTGAGATTTTCATAATTTTCCTGAAAAAATAACATGACAATAAAGTATTTTTATATTGATATATGAAAACTAAATATCACAAAATTGATATATTAATAAAAGAATACTTTGTAATATATATATATATATATATATAAGACATCACAATGACTACAGTAGAAAACAAAAAAATAGCAAAAAAATTAAACATTCATAAAAAAAAAACGATAGAAAAATTGCACACCGATAAGAAGAAAAATAAAAAAAATTATGTGACAACATTTTCTGTGTCGTTTAGATGAGAAAACATCGACGATATTTTTTTTATGCACCTAATTTTTAAATTATGTTTTTTGAAAAACTGGCTTTATTGGTGTGTTCCTTAGACATAAACTCACTGGTGTGTTTATGTCAAAATGGTGCATTGGAAAAATGAAAAACATTTTTCAAAAAAACATCAAATCGAAAGCCATTTAAAAAAATTAAAAAAAAAAGTCATAGGGTCGACTGCATTTGGGATCTGATGCAATAAGTGGTCCCTTTGCATCACATGCCAAACACTTATATATAGAAAAACAAACCCATTAGATCTAAAATACCTAAAACGAAAAGCCCTAATTCTGAAGTGATAGAGGGAGTTAAACCCTAGGGTGAAATTTTGCATTCACGTAAGCAAAAATAACAAGGGTTTAAGGTAAGTATTATTTTTTTTTCTCTGAATGTAAGGTTTTGAGTGAATCACCATACCCTGTAAATTCTGATTTTCTGAATATTTATGTTGTTCCAAAGTATTCTTCTGCTCCACAGTGCTCCTTGGTATGTCTCTCTTCCAATTTTGTCTCCTGTAAATTTTGGCAAAATAATGAAAATATTGAATACCTTATTAATATTAAAAAAACTTTATGAAAAGGGTTTAGAGTGAATCACCATACCCTTCAAATTCTCATATTTTGAATAATATTGTGGTTCCAAAGTATTCTGCTCCTCTGTAGTGTTCCTCCGTATGTCTCTTTTGAAAGTATTTCCCCTGCAAAATTTTGCAAAATAGTGAAATAATGATTGTCATTTTAGTATTTAAATGACTTTATGATATTCAATTCCCGCTCTTTTTTTAATTGTTTAAAAAAATTGCATTTTTTTGTTTTTACTTTTTCGGCACGATAGTGTGTTTATGTAAGAGACATTGGTGCGGCCATATTACACTACACATCGGTGTGTCCATATTAATTGACGGACCAGAGACATATAATTTTTTTTTATTAACAAAATCTCGAAACACGGTGCGATTGATTTTTCAACGCACCGGTGTGTTTGTGGTTTATAAGCACACCAAGATGATTTTAAACTTATTTGAATTTTTATTTGCACATAGATAGTATATTCATCTCAAATTATCTTTTAGGATGAATTCACATGACTTACAATACTTCAGTCTACATTTTACGTTTTATGTCACCTTATTCTTAAAAAATGGTTTCAAAACTATATTCAAACTCAAATTGTGGTATGGTCCTTGAAATTTATTTTAGATATGTACATGAAAATTTATTGCTAATTTTGTTGAAATCTAGGGAGAAAACATTATTATATGATCAAATGGACAATTCTTCAAATTTCAGCCCATTCCATATTGCTCAAAGTCCATCGTGAAGTTCTCACTTTCCATCTCCAATAAGTTTAACTTATTTTATTTATGTTTCAATTATCTCATTGAATTTTTTTTATCCATGTCAATATGAATAAAAATGTATCCAAATTTGCAGGATCCTGATTCATAATTGAGTTCAGATGCAGAAAATATTCCAGTACTGGTTCAAAAACATTGGAAGATCTTATCATGAGCAACATACCACAAGCAGTTAGTAGATGAAAATGGACATCCGCTTTACCCTGCGAATTGTGACATTCCATCTTCCAGCCGCAATCCTTGGTCGACAATGGTAATAATTGTTTGGTATAATGTAATTTGAAAAAACAAATTATTGCATTGTGCTTGCTAATATCATCAATGTACTAATGTTCAATATTTTTGAAATTAAGATTATTTTAATGATGAGTGACCTACCTACCATCTTCCGTTGCACCCCAAAACAATGTCAACCCAAGAGAAGGTTGAAATGAAAGCAAAACTTAGAGAGGAATCGTACCAAGAATGGTTGAATCAACCACCTATTCAATTCCCACTACATCCAGATTCACCAATTAGGAATGACTACAACAATAGTAATTCTTCAGAAGTTGGCAATGGAGACAATCAAAAAGAGGTTGGTATGGATGATTACTTACGAGATACGATTGCCATGGAGACAATGTTGTTAGATGCATTCTAGAATGATGATCTAGGGGATGATGCTCATATTAGTGATACCATTTTTGAAATCCTAAAATCTACTTCCACCACCCCTCTCTTTGGACCCAGTTCTCGGTCAGAGTCTACCCATATTGGGAAAACAATGTTACTATACAACGTGATCCGGATTTTGTGAGCAGAACGAAATGAATACAGATTATTAACAGGTGCTTAACAAAAAATAACAGAGATACAGTAAAACCGGTTTTCTATTCAATAACGAAATAAGACAAAACTGTAAAATGCAGCGGAAACAAGCTTGTTGGAATGTTGGTGGCTTATCTCTGAGAAGAGATGTGACAACAACGTGCATTCACAAGAAGAAAATTACAATGAGTCTCTGAAGGCATTTTTACAATAAGCAAGAATGTCAAAAACCCTATACATCCAAAAACCTAACCCTAGGAGATGAAACGCCAAAATTCATGTGGGCCCCGTTTGGGTAAGCTAGTACATCAACTTCCCGAGGTCGTAACTTTTGCATACGATCTCTGTTTTAGGCGTGCGATAGCCCGTTGGAAAGGTATTGTTAGAAAAATTACTTTTTGTTGGCATCGGGATATCCAGGTCTGCAGGTTTCATGAGGAGCACGCAAGCGCAACGAACAGAAGATGTCCTTTTTGGGCTTAAATCAAGCGAGCAAGTAGTCTGATTTTAACAATCAGGATTCATCCAAAGGGATAGATCAATGGTTGGCGGGAAATTGCGGTTAGCGAATTTGTGTCGAGGTTAGCGCAATGGATCATGCCCATATTGTGTGTAGGGAATAATAGCATCCGTCCATCCAAAGGACGCGTGGCGCGGGATCCAGTCGCATCGGATTTTTGGCAGTCGTGAGTTCAAAGGGTGAAAGTTCCATATCACTCTATATCATGAAGCCCCGAACCCCGAAGTGTTGATAGCACCTAAAACAGACCCATAGTATCAAAGGACAGTCTCAGCCATCCATTTGAAGTGGACACCTGGCGCGCGATTAGGCTCCCCACCTTTTCGCCCATTGCGTTTTTGAAGTGCAAGTAGCAGCTCCCTCATATCCCTGATGCGTGAAGTAACAAGAGCGTCCAGGACCTGGGGCCCACAACAACATCGGGAGAGTTTAGGACCATCAGATTTGGAGGATGTGTGGCGCCCAATGGAGCTATCTCGACGTTTCGCCCATCGTAACTATGATAAGCAAGGATCAGCTCCTTCCTATTCGTGAACGCCGAAAGCCCCTATGGAAATAAAAGCAAGGTCATGGTCCGTGGTCATTTAGGAAACAAAAGAGCTAAGAAAAAGGGGCCAAAAGTGTTGAGCCTATTCGTCGAAAGGATCATCGCGATTTCCAAATGCCAGCAGATACAATTTCGCTCCCGGTTTCCGCTTGGAGTAAATGAAGGCAAGAACAGATGGTTGAAACCTCCTTTCATTCATTGAATATGAGATATGGAGGGTCTAGTAAGTGGTTTGTTCGAAGGAGTTCTCTGTACTGATTATCCAAAGAATCCATGCCGAAGTCCTCGATTAGACAGAGAAGTCTGCACACGCCATTTTGGCCTTTAATGTTTCGGCTACCTCCCCTACAAAGGCCATGCGAAGTTAAGGTAGTGTCTGTCATAGGCGCATGATCATCCTGAGTCTGCATGGGCAGACTATCAGAAGACATGCAGATGCAATGTTTTTAATGCAGCGTCTTGTTTTTTCTACTGTGGTTGTTTTGAGTATATGTAGGCATTTTCGCCATTTTTGTAAAGGTGGATGGTACAGGGAAGCTCTGGATTGTAAAGTTTTGTTGCAGCACTGGTCGATTTGGTTAATGTATAAGGCATTTGAGACTTCTTACTTTATGTATGTCAACCTCTTTTTCCATCTCTTTGTTTACTGTGTTAGAACAGCACGGAATTGGAGGATCCAGTTGAGTTGCACTGTTGTAGGATGATGCAGGTTGGATCACTGCAACAATCACGACGTTTCTAATCAGCTCTTATGTTTTCTCGGCACTGGAATGGCTTGGAATTAAATAATCCAGTTGAGTCACCCTTTAGCTCCTTGAAACTCTGGACCAAGAGGATCTTGGCTTCTGAGTTTTTCTTCTTCAAGCTTCTGAAGGCCTGTTGCCCAAGGAATTTTTTCTCAGCCTTCTCACAAGTCTTCCATCTACCACCCTTTAATCAATCTACTGACTGAAGTTAGATAAAGACCTCCTTTGTTCTTTACATACCAGACCCGGTCCCCGAGCTAGATTGATTCCATCCTGAGTCTCTACCCATTTGATCACCCCTTAAAACAATCGTGACATAAAACTAATGGGAGTCAGGCTCTGCTCCTGCAAGCAATCCAGGAGTGACTTCTGACGCTAACATTTCTAGCGCCGTTGTCGAGGATGAAGTTGAAGATTTTCCCTGGGCAGAACGACATTGAGCCTATGATTCTGAAGGTGCATCAAACATCAGAGACCTTCAAGATTGCCACTGTGCACCTGGCGACTCCACTGTGGTGACTCCAAGGTTTCCACATCATTGTTTTAGCTGTGGCTACTGTTAGCACACCTGAAAGATGACCCTAAGGAGCTTTCTCAAGAAGGTTTCAGCAGCTGCTTTCTCATCCTGAGAAGCTTCCTGGGGTAAAAACAACGTTAGGATCTAGCCCTTGATGGTGAACAAGAACCAGACACATTCGAAGTTGTGCATATTTCACCTAGCGACTCCATGATTCAAGGATCGATTAGTGACTCCACTGGTTTGATATGGAGAAAATCCTTTCTTGCAGGTTTGCTCCTTTTAATTTTTTTGTTATTCCTAGTTTTCCTAATGTTGTCCCCTCTCCAAATGAATGGGGCAATTATTTACCCATATTTGGAAAGCGTGAAGATGACAACCCTGCTCAGCACCTCAGTGAGTTTCATGAACTCATGCGTCAGTGGGAGATACATCATGAGGATGTATTACTTAAGATGTTCATGTTCTTGTTAGAAAGGGATGCACGTAAATGGTATCATTCTTTACCCCCTACTAGAATTTCTTCACTCTCATAGCTTCATGCAGCTTTCATCGCCTATTTTCAGGAGTTTTATCCCTTCGAGTTAATTTGTCATAACTATGGTGAGGGATACCACAACTCTATACAAAATGAAGCTATTTTTGACATAGGCTGTGAGGATAATCCTGACGACCTGGATTAGGAATCATTCATTTCTCCTCCCCATTTGTCTGCATCTGAGGTGGGTTATGAAAGCGATGAATATCCCAGGGGAGAAGAGGATTCCCTGAGTGAGCTGATGGAGCAGGTGAAATATCTCTCTACCCAATTAGAAGGGTTGAAATATGAAGACTGTGCAGAGGATTTTCCAGCCTGGGAGGAAGAAGATGTCCTGAGTGAACTAGTGGAGTAGGCGATATTCCCCACTCCCCAATGTGCAGAATTGGAATCTGAAGACAGTGAAGAGGATTTTACATTCTTTGAGGTAGATGATCTAAGTAGCTCTTTTGAAGAGATTATTGAAGATTTCTTGGATGCATTAGCATCTGCCCCCGATGAACTTGTTGTCTCAAATTTAAGCGAAGAATCCATTGTGGAAGAGGATTTCTCTTTCTTCCTTCATGAGATTTCCCATGATGTATTTACATTTGGGATTGAAGAGAAGGATCGGGAGACCATTCCAATTTCACAAGATTGGGGAGTGCACGGAAAATAGGAGGAACTAGAGGAACAACTGAGCACATATTTCATTCCAGAGCTAGTCAGCGAGTAGCTACCGCCTCATATCAGTGAGCCCATGTCAGTTGTCCACTCACATGTTCTTATCAAATATATTCAACCACATGTGAGCAACTCTGTAGCAAAGGAGGCTTCCTATCACCAATTTTCTGAAATTCGCCACTTATTCTATGACCCTATCGGCGAGTACATGGAGTGGCATGTCCTTTATGACTTGGAGCCACCCTATTTCATATCAACTTCAGCCTGTGAGGAGAAGTTGAAGAGTGTAATTGTTCTTCTGTCACGGTTACACCATCTGTTGATGATCATTGACAGAAGGAAGGAGCTTCTATCCAGGAAGCTGCTTGAATGGCTATGGTGGAAATCTGCTTTCACCTAGCCCCATGTAAAGTGTTTTATTAGTTTAGGATTGTATATAAATAATCTCCTTTGAGCATGTATATTTATTTTGTTGCTTTTATTTTTCGGCTTGTATTTTCAGCAGCAGGATGTTTTGAGCCTGACTCCATAGCCCAACAACAAGGCACTGAAACTACAAAATGAGTCCTTAGAGAATCCCAGGGATGACTCTATCCCCCATGGAGCCTAATTTTAGCAACATTACTTGTTGTCGGCATCAGGATATCTAGGTCTGTAGGTTGCACGAGGAGCGCCCAAGTGCAACGAACAGAAGAAGTCCTTTTCGGGCTTAAATCAAGTGAGCAAGCAGTCTAATTTTAACGATCGGGATTCATCCAAAGGGATAGATCAATGGTTGGCAGGAAATCGCGGTTAGCGAAGTTGCATCGAGGTTAGTGCAATGGATCGCACCCATATTGTGTGCAGGGAAGAATAGCGGCCGTCCATCCAAAGGACGCATGGCACGGGATCCAGTCGCGTCGGATTTTTGGCAGTCGTGAGTTCAAAGGGTGAAAGTTCCATATCACTCGTATCACGAAGTCCTGAACCCCGAAGTTTCAATAGCACCCAAAACAGGCCCACAGTATCAGAGGATAGTCTCAGCCGTCTATTTGAAGCGGACACCTGGTGCGCGATTAGGTTCCCTGACTTTTCTCCCATCGCGGTTTCGAAGTGCAAGTAGCAGCTCCCTCATATCCCCGATGCACGAAGTAACGAGAGAATCCAGGACCTGGGGCCCACAGCAGCGTCAGAAGAGTTTAGGACCATCAGATTTGGAGGACGCGTGATGCCCAATTGAGTCATCTCGGCATTTCGCCCATCACAACTATGATAAGCAAGGATCATCTCCTCCCTATTCACGAATGCCGAAAGCCCCTATGGAAATAAAAGTAGGGTCACGGTCCATGGTCATTTGGGAAACAAAAAAGCTAAGAAAAAGGGGCCAAAAGCATTGAGCCCATTCGCCAAAAGGATCATCGCAATTTCTAGATGCCAGCAGATACGATTTCGCTCCCGATTTCCGCTTGGAGTAAATGAAGGCAAGAATAGATGGTTGAAACCTCCTTTCATTCATTGAATATGAGATATGGAGGGTCTGGCAAGCAGTATTTTCGAAGGATTTCTCTGTAATGATTATCCAAAGAAGCCATGCCAAAGTCCTTGATTAGACAGAGAAGTATGCACACACCATTTTGGCCTTTAATGTTTTGGCTACCTCCCGTGCAAAGGCCATGCGAAGTTAAGGTAGCATATGTCATAGGTGCACGATCATCCCGATTCTGCATGGGCAGACTGTCAGAAGACATGCAGATGCAATGTTTTTAGTGCAGCGTCTTGTTTTTGCTGTTGTGGTTGTTTTGAGTATATGTAGGCCTTTTTGCCATTTTTGTAAAGGTGGATGGTAGAGAGAAGCTTTGGATTGTAAAGTTTTGTTGTAGTGTTGGTCTCTCTGGTTAATGTATAAGGCATTTGAGACTTCTTACTTTATGGATGTCAGCCTCTTTTTCCATCTCTTTGTTTACTGTGTTAGAACAACTCGAAATTGGAGGATCTAATCGAGTTGCGTTGTTGTAGAATGATGTAGGTTGGATCACTGCAACAGTCACAACATTTCTAATCAGTTCTTGTGTTTTATCAGCACTAGAATGGCTTGGAATTGGAGGATCCAGTCACGTCACCCTTCATCTCCTTGAAACTCTTGACCAAGAGGATCTTGTCTTCTGAGTTTTTCTTCTTCAAGCTTATGAAGGCCTGTTGCCCGAGGCAGTTTTGCTCACCCTTCTCACAAGTCTTCCATCTACCACCCTTTAATCAATCTACTGACTGAATTTAGATCAAAACCTCCTTTGTTATTTACATACCAGACCCGGTCCCCGAGCTAGAGTGATTCCATCCTGAGTCTCTACCCATTTGATAACCCCTTAAAACAATCATGACATAAAACTAATGGGCATCGGGCTCTGCTCCTGCAAGCAATCCAGGAGTGACTTTTGATGCTAACAGGTATCACCGAGGAGATTATTTTGGGGGCTCAATCATGCCTTCGGCTATTATTGAGGAGCTCTATACCAAAAAACCTTCATTTAGGCCCTCAAAATGGCCCCGGAAGTAAAAACTACTAAAAATAGTAAATTGCCAAAAATGTCAGAAAACTGTTTTGAGCCAGTTGGAAAAGGTGGGTGGCCATCGATATCCATCTGGATCAATCCTCCCTCCTTAGGAAGCAATGGTCTCCATTTCATTGAGGTCCCCCATTAGATGAGGAAATTTCTGTTGAATTTGGCCCCAGGTGAGCCACTTGCCTTGGTGTAGGAGCTTCCCTGCTTTGACGACTCGATAAAGTTGGATCCTTTGTTGTCGAGTGCCCTTGATCTGTCTGTCCACAATCTGATCATTGGATTCATGTTGTATGAAGTTGGGGTTGATCTCTATTGGTGTCAGTTGTTCTGCTACTTCTGAGGTGTCCAATAATGGTGGGAAATAAGGGAAAAGGAGATCCACGTTAAACACTGGGTGTAGGCCAAGGAAAGGAGGAATGTTGAGCTCAAAAGCATTATCCCCCATAGCCTTGGTGATAGTGTATGGTCCATAAGGGAGTGGTTGAAGTTTTCGATGGGGTCCTGTAAGGCGTTCTTTCTGCAAGTACAACCAAACTTTTTCACCCACCTGAAACTTATGCGGCACCCGATGTTGATCATGGCATTGTTTGTACTTGTCATTGGACTTTTGTAGGATATCCTGAACCTGTTGGTGGATGTGTTGGATCCGCTCAATGAACTAGGTGGCTTTGTCACCATCAGTTGGAGTAGGAGATGAGTTAGTCGAGGTGACCGCAAGGGGAAGTGCAACATCTATGGGACCCAATGGTTGGAATCCCAACCCCACTTGAAAGGGGCTATGGCTGGTTGAGCTATGCAAGGCTCATTTGTTGCTATGTTGAACATAAGGAAGGCTCTCATCCCATGTGTGAGGGTTCTTTGAATTATACATGTGAAGGATATGCACAATCATTCGATTTACAACCTCGGTTTGGCCATCTTTTTGGGGGTGGAAGGCCGTGGATTTGGTGAGCTTGGTGTTCAGCAGTGACCAGAGGCTCGACCAGAATGTGATGAGAAATTGACTATCCCGATCTGAGACAATGGTTTGTGGGATTCCAAAATGTACCCAGACTCGTTCAAAGAATATCTTGGCAGTGGCCTCTGCTGTGATGCTCTTCTTGTAGGCAACCAGAATCGCCATCTTAGAAAAGCGATCAACAACCACAAAAACACAGTCATTTCCCCACTTGGTGGATGGGAGGCCCGACATGTATTCCATTGAGATGGATTCCAATTGGCCTGTCAGGAGTAGGAAGAGGGGTGTACAAGCCCTGTTTCTTAGTGGTTAGTTTGGAAATAGCGTAGGCAGTGCAAGACCTGATATACTTGCCGACCTCCTGTCGAAGTTTCAGCCAGTAGAAATGTTTCTGTAGCATCACCACTGTCTTTTCGATGCCAAAGTGTCATGTCACCCGAATGTAGTGGGCTTCCCAGATCAGCTTCGCTTGCTCGCTTGATGGAACACAGATATGGCCCAAACAACACAACAACCCATCCTAAAGATGGCAATTATCAACAATTGCATTTGCACCCAACATTTGGTATGTGGTGGCGAAGTCAAGGTTTGTCTCATAGAGTTGGGTCCATCCAGATGTCTCATGGCTGCAAGAGTCTAGCACCATGGTGAGTGTCGCGACTGGCGGTCTGCTGAGGCAATTGGCGATGCAATTGGTGCTTCCTATTTTATACTTGATGTTGAGGTGGAATTGTTGCAATTATGTGGACCACTTTTGATGGCGGTCATTTTGCAGTTTTCCCTGCGTCTGCATGAACTATAGTGGCTTATGATCAGTGTGGATGACTGTCTCGTTCCCAAGAATGTAATGTCTCCACTGGTTACATTCTTGCACAATGGAGTACATTTATTTGTCGTAAGTAGGGTACTTACGAACAGTATCTGACAGTGTCTCACTATGATAGGCCACAGGGTGGTCATGCTAAGTGAGAATGACAACCATGGCATAGTCTGAAGCATTTGTCTCGATCTCAAAGGGATGCTACAGGTTTGGTAGTGAAAGTATTGGGGTTGAGCACAAGCACTACCCCATGCAAATTTCTCCTTACCACCACCCCTGTTTATTTGGCTGAGGGCCCATGCAATATGGGAGAAACCCAACATGAACCTGCGGTATAAATTAGCAAGTCCCAAGAAGCTCTGAAGCTCAGTGAGTGTTGTTGGGGCTGGCTAGTCATGGATGAATTGGATCTTGGTTGGATCCACATGTATGTCATGCTGATCAATGATGTAGCTCAGGTAATGGACCCTATCCATGCCGAAGGAGAATTTTTCCAGGTTGGTGTATAGCTTGTGCTGCCGCAGGGTGTGTAGAACCTGTTGAATATGCTGCAAATGTTCATTCCAAGTCTTGTTGTAAATTAGAATGTCATCCAGATGCACCACTACAAAAGTATTGGTGAATGGTCGCAGGATATCGTCCATCATCCTCATGAAAGTGGCTGGAGCATTTTTCAAACCAAAGGGCATGACCAACCATTCAAAAAGTCCTTCCTTTGACTTCAAGGCGGTCTTCCATACATCTGTCTATTCTATCGGGACCTGGTGGTAGCCAAACTTCAGATCAATCTTACTGAAGTATTTGGCCCCCATGAGTTGATCAAGGAGGTCATCGATTTGAGGAATCGGGTACTGGTTTCTGACAATGATTTTATTCAGAGCCTAGTAATCAATACAGAGTCACCAGGTTCCATCTTTCTTCTGTACCAGCACGATTGGGCTCCCACAAGGTGATGAGATAGGGAATATGTGCCCCTTGTCGAGCAGTTCTTGGATATGTCTCTTGATCTCCTCATTCTCTAACAAAGAGAGATGATAGATTGGCCCATTGGGCAGCGATGCGTCAGGGGTTAGATCAATTGGGTGCTTGACCTGGCAGTGCAGAGGTACCCCTGTAGGTGAGGAGAAGATATCTGAGTATTCTTCCACGACCTTATCTACTTGCTTTTGTTGTGTGGAGAGGTCAGCTGCAGAGACCCTGGATGTGGCTGTGATCTTTCGCTTATTCTGAGAGTGAATCACGAAGAAGACAAACTTCCCTGTCTGAGAGATGACCTTCCTGCATTGCTTAGCAAAGATCAAGGAAATAGCACTAGGTGGGACTACCTCGGGTATCCTGTACAATTTCCTATTCAAAGTAATAATAAAACTACGAGGCCTAGACTCATATACAGCATGACGTTTCCATAAATAAGGTTGGCCCAAAAGAACATCACAAACTTCAAGAGGAGAAACATCACACAATACCTCATCTTTGAAGGGCTTGATGCCATATGACAGTCAACACTATTGGTCGACGCAGAGATCGCTTCCTTGCCAGAGCCATCCAATGGTGTAGGGTTGTGGGTGCGACATTTTTTGCAGGGCTAGCCGCTTGATGACCTCTGTTGAGATGAGGTTCTTCTGGCTACCTCTATCAATGATGAAGTGTAGAGGGGTGCCTTTTACCCACATTTGTGAATGGAAGAGGCGCTCTCCTTCTTCTGGGTCATCTCGTTCACCAGGATGGATCTTGGTGGTAGCAATGGTGGCACTGGGTTCCACGTCAATGATCCATATTCCCCTTTCTAGTTCTATCTTGGAGTCAGAATCTGCATCTAATTCAGAGGCTTTCACTTCGGCCACCAGCGACTGCTTTGAGCAACAGTTAGTAGTGTTATGCCAAGGGCTCTTATGGAAGTCACACCACTTCCCGGTATCTTTCTTTGTCTTTCCGGTGTCCTTCTTTGATTGCAGCTTGTACTAGTTATCTTGATATTGTCCATATTTGCTCTGTCCTTTTTTCGGTGGGTTGGGGCCGCCCTTTCCTGGCTTTTGTTTTGAGGGGTTCCCAAGCCCAAATTGCTGCGTCTTTTATTTGAGATTTTTCTCAATTTTGATGGCATATCGGTAGGCCGCACCCAAGGATGAGATGTCTAGAAATTCCATTTTGGTCTGGATGTATCTATGTAGAGCACCGCGATACTTGAGAACCATATGTCACTCTGAATCTTTGATACCCAACTTGGTGCGCAAGGTATGGAAGATATTTGTGAAATCTGGCACTGCTTGGTCTCTTTCTTGCCGCAGTGTGGTCCATTTGGTATACAGGTCGTCATAACTTCTGACAGGGTAGTATTGTTCCTTAATAGAATCCCTAAAGGATTCCTAGGTGGTCATGACTAAAAATAATGAGGTTTCCTCTATTTCCTTTTGCTCACAGAAAGTTTCCCACCAATCTTTGACATGGGGAACGGCTTTGAGGAGCGCAAAAGTAATCTTTTCTCTATTCGAAAATTTATGAATAGAAAAATACCCTTCTAGTAGATTCAACCACTTGTCTACAGCATTTGCGTCTATCTGACCTTCAAATATAGGAATATCAAAGTTTATTTCTACCTTGAAGGGGGCAGCGCCTCTGTTCGAAGAAGATGCATCGCCTGTTGGTAGTTGCCGAAGGATTTGTGCGAAGCTATACATCATCTCGTTCCTCTGTTGCGTGAGGGATTCCTCAATCAATAGTTTGGAAGGATCTCCTATCCCATCATCTTTCTTTTCTCCTTCCATGGGAGGTCTCTTGGTCATGCGAGAGCTTATGTCCTCAAGAGAAACAAGCTCGAGACCCAACTCTTTCTACTCCAACCTCGTTGGGGACATGCATTAAGACGACAAGGAGAAGACCGCTCTGATACCACTGATCCGGATTTTATGAGCAGAATGAAATGAATACAGATTATTAATAGGTTCTTAACACAAAATAACAGAGATACAGTAAAATTGGTTTTCTATTCAATAATGAAATAAGTTGAAACTGTAAAATGTAGCGAAAACAAGCTTGTTGGAATGGTGGTGGCTTATCTCTGAGAAGAGATGTAATTGCAGTGCGCATTCGCAAGAAGAAAATTACAATGAGGCTCTGAAGGCCTTTTTACAATAAGCAAGAATTTCAAAAACCCTGGACATCCAAAAACCTAACCCTAGGAGATGAAACGCCAAAAGTCATGTGGGCCTCGTTTGGGTAAGCTAGTACATCAACTTCCCGAGGTCGTAACTTTTGCATACGATCTCCGTTTTAGGCGTGTCATAGCCCGTTGGAAAGGTATCATCGAGGAGATTCATTTTGGGGGATCAATTATGACTTCATATATCATTGAGGATATGGATACCGAAAAACCTTCATTTAGGCCCTCAAAATGGCCCCGGAAGTAAAAACGGCTAAAAATAGTAAATTGCCAAAAATGTCAAAAAACTGTTTTGAGCCAATTGGAAAAGGTGGGTGGCCACCGATATCCATCTGGATCGCAACGTGAAAGAAATGTTTGGAATTTCAAATGCATGTTTCTCGGCAATATTGAGGTAATTGACCAGCAAGTGCCTTGTATTGATTTTGAGAAATATTGTCACACAATCAACATTAGAAATGGTTTCTTTTATAAACATTAAATGACCTTCTACATTTCTATTTCCCACTAACTGAAGCATATTGAAAGATAAGGTTCTTCCTAGTGATAATGTGCTTTCCGGTAGTTTCAAAGAGGCAAAGCAGTTATTAAAAATGTTGGGTGTTGAGTATAAATCATATCATGCATATCTGAATGATTGTATTCTATATAGAGGAGAATATGTAGACAAAGAGATATGTCTGAAATGTGGGCATGAAAGGTACCATAAATCAAATAAAAATGGTAATTCACATGGTCCTCCTCATAAGATATTGAGGCACATGTCTATAATCCCAAGTATTCAAATGCTCTTTCGTTGCAAATAATACTATATGTTGCATGATGGAATGCCTTTCACAGAAGTGAGTCGGGAGTTATGCAAATCTCAATAGATTCAATAACCATGAAGTATATAGAGAATACATGGCTATAAAAATTCAAGGATGAGGTACGAAGTCTACGACTCAACATAGCAATGGATGGCGTGAACCCATATTCCCTCCAAAACACCAACTATCATGTAGTAGTGATCAATAAAATCATCCCCCCGTGGTTGTCTGTGAAGAATGAACATATTATGTTGAATCTTATAGTCCTTGGTAGAAGACAAGTGAAGAATATGGGTGTCTACCTACAACCATTGGTAGATGAATTGAAGGAATTAGGGGAAGGGATACATGTATAATATGTATTAAGACCCATCGCAATAGAGAGGAGTTTTATGTTGTATGTCATATGTGCTTACACCACACATGATTATCCAGGCTTGGGAGTTTTCTCTAGTAATTAACATGTTTATTGATTTTTTTATATACATAACAATATTTATTTTCATATTTAATTCGTTGTGATTGACATTTTATTCTTAGACGCTAATGTGTTATGTATACAATAATTATGCATGTCTTGTAACTAAATCTTATCATGGATGTAAATGTTGTGGACCTTATCTGAAGGCTAGGTGGTCCAACCATCTACAAAATACAGTGTACGACTTCTCGAGGGTATTCCTCCCAGAATAACACTCTTATAAAATAGCAACATCCGCTTTCAATGGTAAACCAAAGAGAACCCAAAGGATTGAAATAATGACACCAACAAAATGGCTTAGAGCGTATGAGAGAGAGAAGGAGAAGGAGATTACATAAATGTTCAATTCAAATGGGGAGCCTATGTTCGATGATCCATAATTCTTCGACACCTATGTTGAGAAATTTCCCATTGGGATGAAAAGGAAATCTATCTTTTATGAGCTCCCTTGTTGAGAGCATCTTAAGATTTCCCACTTACTAGATCCCATGCATATATTTAAAAATGTTTCATATTATTTATGGAGGCACATATCATTGAAAGAAAGTGACACATTGACTGTGAGGAGAGATCTTATTTCTTCAAAAACTAAAAAGAAACATAGGCCAAGACAAGAAATTAGAGGAGAGGTTGGTCCCTCTTGGTCTTTCAAAGAAGGTGATGTCCCATGGATTTTGAAGAAAGAAGATCTTTCTTTGTAAAAGGAAGTTATATTGGGTGTGAATGTGCCTTCTTCATATGGATCTTCCCTATGACATTTCTTTATTGTGCATCAAAACCATTTGTCGAGGTTGAAATCACATGACCATTTGAACCTTCTAAAGGTATGATGTATGTCAAAGATATGATTTATTATTTGTAATTTTTTTTTTATGCCATGGGATAAAACAAAATTAATTTTTTATGTGTTTACTTTGTAGTGTCATTATCCTCTACTCATGTGTGGGTGTGTGAAACGTGACTTCCCCTATGACCTAAAGTGTTCCATATATAAATTATCTTCATTTGTATGTTGGATCACATAAACGGAGATTCATATGGATACCATTCCATGGTGGCATCAAGAGATAGTTGAGATTGTTTGTATGTTTGAGAAGGAACTTTCGTCGAGTTTCTTGGGCTTGTAGGTTCATCTTCTAATTCACCTAGTAGATGAGGTTGAATTAGTTGGGGTGGTCTCATGTCGTTGGATGTTTTTTTTAGAGAGGTACATGAAGAAATTGAAAGGATTTGTTCGTCAAATGGAAAATCCTAAGGGGTCTATGGCAGAGGGGTACATATCATATGAGTCTTTCTATTATGCCAGTGAGTACATCAATCATATCAACAACACACCAGGTGCAGTGACTTGGGACGACGAAAGGGATTAAGACAAAAGAGAAGGGGAGATTCTCCAAATAAATGGAAAAAGGCACTTGATAAATAGTAAGTGACTTATCATTTGTTAAATTTGTACATAGTAATTATTCACACTGAACTTCATAATTTATATTTTCATGATATCATATGTACTTTATGTTGGTTTGATTTCATGAATACATCAGCAAATTTAGAAATTGATGTCATCAATAAATTCATTCTTTACAATTCGGAGGCAACACAATCGTGGGTCGCTTTGTATGAACATAAGAGGAGGAAATGGAAAAGTGATAGGAAAGAATTTAGATGTTTGAATGGTAGAAGCATGCATTATCCTGGTCATTTAAAAGAAAATATGCCAATGATATGCCCCAATAGTTGGGTTGTTGACAAAGTCAGAGAGAAATATGGTGCATCTGGTTGTTACCCACATGAAGAAGAGGATGCACTAAACATAGGGATTGGTTGCCACAACTCAGTAATAATATTTTTGTGTACATAATTTTTAACTTCGTAATGCACATTTGAATTGTAAGTACATCTATATTATTTTATATTTTAATGGTCAGGTTATTAGACACATATTGACACTGTGATATGTTCATTTTTTTATAGGTGCATTTGTTCCCATCTATGTGGGCATATGGACATCATTTTCATACAGAGGATGTCGATGATGGACACATGACACAAGACTGTGGAGTGAAAGTTGAGTTCGACCAATTTAGTTGTGCTATCCACCACAATCAAAACACCAAACAGGGAAAGTTAGGTTACGTCATAAAGATACAAGAGATCATTCGAGTGGACTTCTCTTCATTCCAATGTGTTATTTTTAGGTGCAAGTGGTGGGACACCTTTGATCGAAATAATGTAAAGGATGATCGTGATAGTGGGATGATATGTATCAACTCTAAAAACATTTTGGATGAAGCTAAGGTTCCTTATATTTTCCCAAAACACTGCAACCAAGTGTTTTTTTACCCAGATGTGTTGGATAGGGATCGATGGTTTGTATTAAGACAGGACCCTAGATCAACATGTTTTTTTTAGAATAGCAATGTTATCATGCCAAGAGAGTAAGATAATGAGGGTGATGACAACAGAGAGTGATATGTACATGTTTTACTCCATCTTTAATATTGTTGTTGTATCTTTTTTTTTTTTTTTTTATTTCACTAATTATATTGTTTTCTATTCATCTTCTAACATAGGAAATGTTAAGTTAATTGTAACAAATCTTTGAACAATTTTAGTTGGTTAACAGTTAGTTTGATGCGTAATATGTGTATCTTTCAAATTATTTGTGATTGCATGGAACAATTGTTATTTGAACATATTTATATGTCGTTGTATATATTTAAAAATGTTTCATCTTCTTTAAGTATTTCCAATTGTGAAATCCTGAAAAATGTTAAATGTCCAGTTGAACTTTTAATGGGATATGAAAATCTACTTTTTATGTTGATATAATTAGATATAGTGATATGGTTGATATGCATCTTTAATAGTACAACATTTTTTAGGATATGTTAACATGATGATTCAAAAACTGAGTTTATGTTCATTTATTTTGTAGATTTAAAAGTATGATTAAAAAAAAAATGTGGTTTATAATTACAAAATTATATTTATAACATGATTTTGTGATAATTTGGTTTCTAATTAAATTAGTGTTTGTTAGTTTACATACTTTTATCATTGCTTTTGAAAATATTTATAAAATTGTGTCCCCAATGTTGAGTAAAACCACAACTAATGAAGTAATATTTTAAAATTTGATAGCAATCAACTTACAAAATAATGACAAAAATATCAATAGGAAGATTTGCATCCATAAAATTTTAAAGCCAATAGAATACTTATCATTAGAGATCATAACTTTTTATAATAAAAATGTTGTAGAAGATTCTATTCAAAAAGAGTAATTAGTACAATGGAAAGTAATATTTATTCATATGTCATTTGTTTTTTGAAAAAAAAAATAGTTAGAATGAATATGTATAATGAATTATCTATGCAATTATGGTTTCAATTTTATAATTAGAGTTTCAACCATATTGAACTTTGTAATTTATAAAAATAAACATGATGATGATAACCATCTTATAACAAACATAAACAACATCTAAAATACACATTTATATTCACTAGCTAACATCATCTAATATATATACCTCTAGCACATATAAACGTCATTAATTAGCTAGCACACTTATCTAATAATTTAACAGGGAATCTTCAGTGTGATCACATCTAACAAAAGACAAGCATTTTCTAACATCATCATCACACACATCTAACTAGCATCATTTAACATACACATCTATCAAGAACATTTAACATTAAACATATCTAACATGACCTAAAAATGTACACATCAACATCAACATATAAATTAATTAAGTATATCATCATGATCAATAGGAAAAATGCACGTCTAATGAACAATGTTATAATGTACACATCTATCAAGCACATTTAACATCCAAATATAACATGACCTAACAATATACACATCAACATCAACATACAAATTAAGTACATCATCAACATGATCATTAGAAAGAAAAACACCATATATATATATATATATATATATATATATATATATCATGAACAAGTCAAATAACTGCTATAACATATCTGGTCCAACCTATGGGATAATCTGCATATCTACAATAGTAGTGGAGTCCTGGTCTGTAGTGGAAGATGGTGGTTGTTGAATAGGTCATGCCTGCTCATCTAGGTGAGGTGAAAGAGGAGGATGAGAAATAGGTTTAGCATGCTCATCTAGGTGAGGTGAAATAGGAGGATGAGGAATAGGTCTGGCATGCTCATCTAGGTGAGGTGAAAGAGGAGGAGGAGAAATTTGTGATGCCTCATCATGATCTGGGTGAGGTGAAGGAGGAGGAGGAAAATGTGGAGAAGGATGATCACGGCCACCCTCATCAATTGATGGGGTACTCGACGAGTGGGCCGTACTAGAAGAAGAGTTGTGCCTATCATCGGGAGACCTCCTTGTTGCTAGTGGTCTGGCAGCTCCGACAATATGACGCATGTGGCATAAGAGGCATCAAATCACACGGAATCTCCCTCTAAAGCTCCAAGAACGTAGTATATTTCCTGATATCTCACATCAGGACAGGGAAGACTCCCACCTCAGTCAAAAGTACAGAGAGTTGGTCGCCCAACTCCAACTTGAATATGGTATCGGGCCTATGATGCATGTCATCGGGTATCTGCACCCGAGGACCCTGAACCGTCGTCGCCTCAAGCATAATATCCTCATCGTCATTTACTTGGGGAGGAGGCACATCCCCAATGTAAGTTCCAATATCTGCAAAATATATAGTAAGAAAAATAATTAGGGTAAAATCATGAAGATGGGTTACACTTTTGCTTGTTTTATGAGAAAAAAAATTGTATTTTCACAAGTTCTTCAACTTCGGACATACAAAAGTATTTTTTTTATTTAGAATTTCACTTTACACAAAAAACAAAACTTGTGAATAATTTTGTTAGCTTTACAATGACTACTTTTCAATTTTTTGTTATCATGATTTGATATGTCAATTTGATAGTTGTTTAACAATATGTTCCTTAAACATCAAAGGAATGATAATGAATAACTTTTTTCTACAACAATGTATCTATTATTAGACTTATGTTTTTAAGAAACGAAATATACCGCAACAATTTACAAAGACTCTATTTTATTATGACTAATTTTGAATCTAACAGATGAATATTATAATTTCTAGAATTTTTTGAAGTTGACCAAGCTGAAAATGTTGCAGATTTTAAACACATGTTTTTCTACACCTTGTATCTATCTTAATTTTTACTTAAAACTAAAATCTAAATATACCCTTTTGAAAAGAATAGTTTAAGGATTATGAATTTTGTTTTTTCTAAATTTTTCACTGTATATTTTTAGAGATACCGATATTTCATTTCACCGAATCATAATGTCTGTTGAAAATATTATGCAGTGATTTTTTTTTTAAATTAATAAAATTAGATAAAAATAAAGAAAATGAAAACAAATTATAGGAATTGAAAGTAGATTCAATTTTGGAAATGCTGGTGTCATTTTCAAAACCAAATTCTCAGTATTTGTAGGAGTCTGCAACCTCCAAAGTTCAGGTAAGCTTGGGGAAATTCTCTGGTTTTTGTTTTCAGTCCCAATTTTATATTTTCGGCCGAAATAATCTTTCGACTGAAACCTAGATCTTAACAGAATCTGTTAAAAATAAACGTTTCGGCCGAAAAGTATTTTAGCCAAAATATTCTTACCATGGGAAAATGATTCATCTGAAAAAACATTATACACGAATTTTGAGGGCACCGTCAGGGCGTCGTTCAATTTGACATGCAAATTTTTGGCCAAAAGATATTTCGACCAAAAATATTCCTAGAAACCTTTTTTCGGCTGAAAAATTGCCGCTAGAAATTTTTGAGACCTGATTGTCACGAAAATGTTACCCATCTTCATGATTTTACCCATTAGATAGTTAATTCATTAAACAATTTAATAAAACAAGTTAAAGAACGTGTTAGAATTAATTTTATTATAATTAAGTAAGACAATAAAATTAAACTATATTAATTTAAACAAAACACTAATATTACCTCTATCATCTGGTGTGAAGAGGATGTTTGGACATCCTCTCCAATCCAAACCCGTGTAAGGACATGACATCATGACGAACATGTGATATACCACACTACCTAGTAGCCCTAGTGTGTCTGGCGAAATCCTGGTCGAAACCTTCAGTTGGTCGCTCTTGGGCATCATCTCCACCCACATGTGCATCCACACGAGTCCTCAACCTAGCAGGATGACGAACCAAATTTGGCCTCGTCTCTGGAAACCTCTCAAAAAATAATCAAAATAGCTCTAAGGAAAATGGGAAGTTAAACATCCCACGTATCATAGCACGACATTTTTCGAGTGCTATACAAAATTGTCGTAAAAAATGGTAGACCATCTAATACACTGTGGCCATTGTACCAACGAATCAACATAATACAAAAGAGGGAATCTAATATGCTTCCCATCACTGGTAAAGAGGGCTATGGTAGTCACTAAGAGTGAGAGGCACCTTGTTGTGTCATTTTCTTCACTCCAATGAGCAAAAGAAGGGCACTTGCAAGTCTAGTTGGGCCCGCTAGATAGTACAGAGGTTAGTGTATGAATAAAATGACTCAATCACATGAAATAAACAAACAACTAAGCTAACAACAAATAAAGAAATAAAACTAAAATGCATGAGAAAATTAGAACCAAAATCAATCAAACAATTGACCAATAATCATGCCAGCAGTGGAGAAGTATATTAATGGGAAAACACCATAGAGAAAGGGGGACTTATGGATCGCCTTTCCTCCTTGGGAGGGCTCTTGAATCCCCTGTGTGAGAGCTCCTCTAACAAATGGTAAACTAGAAAGCAAATGGTGAAGAAATCCAAGCTTATTCCCTCAAGAGGTGAGGTGAATAGCTTAATGAGATGATGCTAGTATGCTCCAAGAAGGAAAGAGGTTCCTTGTAGGAGAATAGAGGCAGCATAACAATACAATGAGATTCTTTCATAGTGCACCCATGGCCTCTTTTTATAGAAAATATTTGATGCATTATCCAACTGGTCTTTAGTGTGAACAAGGGGCCCTTTAGGGCACCCTTAGGTCTTTGACTAGCCCCCCATTCGTATTCAGCTTGGATTTGAGGGTCAAATCAAGTTGGGAGTTGGTCTAGAAGTGGGTGAGGGGCTGACAAGAACCATAAATGCATCGTTCATAGGCGTGCGTGTCTTTTCTTGTACACAGTCGCACATGTGCACTTTTTCGATATTTTTGACATGAGCACGTGTGCGCGCTTCCTTTAGATTTTGAGTGCATGTCAATTTTTGGACCATTTGTATAGTTTGTGCCTTTTGGAAAATTTATTTTTGGGGCTACAAGTGAACTAATAGATGTTTGGAGATGTTGGATTCCTATAACCATTTGCGGAGGAAATTTCATTGATAACAGATGCCCCCTGATGTGTGAGGTTAGGAGCATACGTATAGCTGAAATACATCAATGTTTCTTCTACTAAGAGTACCATTGTAAAGAAGAGTGTTGAGAGGAACTTCAAGAGTGATTCGTCAGAGGGAGAGTGGAAACTGTGGGACCAAAACCTTTCTCAAGGTGTGGGAAAATAAAATTTCTATACAAAAGAAGCGGACATGCCCCATGCTTGTGTTATGTAAATCAAAATGTATGACAGTAATTGAAGTTGTATGCTGATGTAGATAATTGCAACGCCCTCTGGGGTGGTTTGATAACGGTAGATGACAATTTTAATGGTGAACATACTCTAAAAAGAAGCAAGGACATATATAAGAAGTGTCGATGACTCGCAAGCATTGATAGCCTAGCGATTTCAGAGGTCTTCAGCTAGTATAAAACAACTGCAATAGTCGCATAGTAAGACCCACCATAACATGAGATTGTGTTGAAGTCGAATGCTATGGGGGCCAATGACAGCAGAGAGCTATGATGGTTCTCTCTATGTCATCCTAGACTCCACATTGTAAAGGTAATGAGATTCAAGATATTGTCGCCCTTCTCGAAACTGTGTTGATGTCGACAGAAAGGGAGACGGGACTCCAAGAAGAAAAAGGGCTTCATGAAATCCACTGGATAAGATCAAGAATTGATAAGGAACATGGACGATGTTAAGATGCGGTGAGACTCAAGACTGCCCTTGGTTGGGGATATATGTGAAATATGAGTGGCAGCAACCGTGAAACTAGACCTAGCGTCGGGGGAACGACTAGACGTGGGTTAAATTGTACCAGAGGCGTGATAAAGTGGAAAAAATCAGAGATCAGAGGGACATGGACTATGGGATACTCGAGGTTTATGGACGATGTCAACAAAAGTAGAAGGTAATGAATGCCCCAACCAAGGGTGATATGGGTTTCTTTTCCAAGAAAAATAAGTTCGTCAAGGGAGACAAAAAACCTATGTAAATGTTGGAAACAAAAGTCTTTTTACAATGACCAAATGAATAAAGAATAATTTGGGCTTAGTTTATAGATACAAAAATAGGTGCCGCCATGCAAGATGGCTTGGCCTGTGAGGGCACAAGTTGCGTGGAGAACTGGTCGAGGGCGGGGGTCCCATGGGTGGGTTTCTGTATGAGGTAAATGAATGGAGGGAAATTTGCATATGGGAAAACTAATTGTGGATGAAATGGAGGGTTTAAGATACTGTAGGAGTGCAGTCAAACGAGAACCATGAGGAGATATCCTGGGAGTCCATTTGGGAAAGATAGCATAATGAGGAGAAGGAGTATGTGGTTGATTCTTGAACATGCGTAAGACTATCGGGACTCCCATTCCTAGGGGGGAAAAGTAGCATGAGTGTCAAAGTTCCAAGGGGAATATGAGTGGGACAACTCATGTAGGGGAGAGTGCTACTAGGTGACAGTACTGAAATGCAACGGAGGTGATAGTACTACAAAGCCAGATGTGATGATCCTACAGAAAAATGTCAAAGGGTGTGACTGGGAGATGTAATTGATATTTAGAGGGAATGATTACATGCCAGTGTCGATCATATACCTGAAGGGGTTGCACTGGTTTGTGATGACAAAGTACCTACACACATGAAAACCAAATACCCGACAAGAATGATATCTGAAGATAAATAACATATAACAACTATTTGATAATTTTGAGCATGAGCATGTGTACCTGGACATGATGTGAGAAAAATGTTCCTCCGGGGTGGAGGATGGATGGTGACCCAGGGGATGTGAATGTGTAGGTGGGGGGATCATGATCCCATGGCTGAAGATGGATCGGAAGGTCATTCAAGTAAGTGAGGATGATGCAAGCGAGATCATGGAAAATGTAAGTCATGGCCCATTGGAATGTCACACCTGCATTTTTTAGTCTGAAAGGAATGACACGATAAGAAAAAGTACCCCATGGGGGGAGTGAATGCGGTCTTATATGGATCTTCTAGGTGGATCTGCATTTGATTGTAGCCAGAGAACTTGTCCATGAAGAACAAGGCCTCGTGGTTGGCACATTCATCGATAATTTGGTCGATGAAAGGTGTTGGGAAGTTATCTTTGGGACAAGCATGATTGAGATCGTGAAAGTCGGTACAGGTGTGAATAGTGCCATGTTTGTTGCTAACGGGGACGCAGTTGGAGACCCATGACGTGTATGCGATGGGGTATATGAACTTGGCAGCATGTAGTTTTTCAATTTAGACTTTGATAGCCGCTACTTTGGATGGGTGCAGTGGGTGTTTCTTTTGACGTACAAGGGTAACATCTAGCCATGTGTCGATGTAATGTTTGACAATAGAAGGATAGAAGTCAAGAATCTATGTATATGACCAGGAAAAAATAGCTCGGTATTCCTGAAAGAGAGCTTTGTAAGTTGTGAGTTCCTTAGGTGAGCATGCGATGCCAATGGTGATTTCTTCTATGATTCTCGGTTTGACGGAAATGTCAATTTTGACAGTGGGGGAAATATTGGCCATGTTTCCTTCTTCAAAAGCATCAGGAGCAAGGATAGGGTTATTGAACCAATCTATATTCCATAACAGGATAAAATCCTTGGTTTCAATTGCGCATATGGAGGCTTGTATAGGAGGGTCAAAGGCTTCCTATGAGAGAAAGAGCGCTCTGTGATGGAGTGCATTCCATGGGCAATCAAGTTCGTTCCTCTAGGATATCTTCGTAGCAGTGGAAAATGTGAGAATATAGGGGATCTGGGGAAATAACATTGGTGGTTGTCACCATGTGGTTGTCTTTAGGTGGTGAAGACGTAGAGGGGGTATCATAACTATGGTGCAATGGCATGCTTGACATAAACCAAATGTCGAGACACTGTGGGTTGTAGACTGTGGGTGGGGGTAAAATTTCTTGGGGGAAATGAATCAAAGAATTGGGGGGATTTGGGTGAAAATCCTTAGAAAGTCTATCCATGAACCATGGAGGGGTAAGAAGTGACTCAGGTTCAGGTGAGGTGATGTGGACAGTATCTGGAGATGGAATAGGGGGATCACTTGCATCACGGGAAGTGAGGTGGTTGGAGGATTTCGAATAAGGGCCATTTGATGAGCTTGTATTCAATGATCATAGGACACTAGTACATGAAATGATCAAGTGATTCGTAAAGAGAGCAAGGACACCTCATCAGTTCGTTGACTAAGGTTGTGACATAGTGGATTTCAATGAAGTGAGTACTGGATGACGTGGGTGGAGAGGGGTCTTGTTGAAAGCTTTGACATATGTTCGTTAGCATCTGTCGAAACTGAGGTAGAGAAGGGAAAAGGTGAGTGTAGTGGCCATACTCTGAACAGATGGCACATGCGAATTTGGCTGTCATCCCTTTGCTGCCCATTGTAAGGGACGTGGTGGTAGTACTAGGTGTGCTTGGTGATGCGATGAGGGAGGTGGTTGATCGAGGGAGTTCGATAAAATTGTGTAACTTGAGGAGAGAGGGGCATCTATTAGTGGGGTATCCCTCTCTATCACATAGTGTGCAAGGAGGTTGAACTTGGGGAGGAAGTGGAGCGGTGGGCTCTTTCTTCTTCCGTCTACCCCCAGCTATTGCGGTGGTGCTGGAAAGTGGGGGTGAGGGAGGTGTGGTTGGAGTTAGTATTGGAATCTACATCAGGATTCCCTCTGTTTAAGGAGGGAGTGATGGTTGAGGAACCATCACAAGTGGGTGGAGATACCATACTGGAATGGCCAACACCATGTTGGGAAGTGTAAGCATTGCGGCTACCTGGAAAGCTTGTACTCCTGGTGGGGGGTAGAAGAAGGGAATTTGAGTAATGGATTGGGGGATTTTCTCCCAAACCGAGATTTGACCCTAGGGGAGTGTGAAATCGGGGATAAGTGGTGTTGTAGGGTTATCATGGGGTTCCTGAGGTACAATTTCTTCCACTAGTGAGACATCAGGGAGTGGAGAAGCCTCTGCGGGGGGAATGGTATCTCCATTGTCATTTCCATTGGAAGATATGATACACACTTATGCTGAGGGGTGTATGAGAGGTGGTGCTCCATGGTATGCTCCCAGCAAAGATGGGTCCTTGAAAATTCTGGGGGGCATATCCATGAGTGGATATGCATTAGAACTAGTGCGGACAAGAGGTAAGATGTTATCGATGTTGGAGGAGTGGTTAGGCTCGTAATTTGAAACTTGGTCAATGGTGGTGATCTTCTAGTTGTGGGGGAACATCATCATTCGGAACACAAAAGAGGACACAACCTTCATAGTGTACATGTAGCTACGTCCAAACAAGATGTTGTAATCGAGTGGGGCGTCGATAAATTCAATGTCGATAAGGATGGTTTTTCCCATGAGTTCAATGGGGACATTTTTAAAGATCCCTTTAGGATAGGATGGTCGTCCATCATAAGCTCTCAGAGTGATGGTGGATGGTATTAACTCAGGGGAGCCAAGTTTCTACCATATTTTTTTGAACATGATGCATGTGGATGCACCTTCATCAATGATACATCGATGAACTGTGATGTTCTGAATTTTGACTAGTATCTGGAAAGCTACCAAAGCGAGGAGATGAGGTTCCCTACAATATAGATCGAATGTGATGAGTCTAGTGTCAGCAGGTTCGACTGCCCCCAAGGTGGAAAGAAATGATTTACGTTGAGTGGGATAGGTTTGGAGGACTTACAAGACTGACATGGCTACAGAAGATTATGCCAAGTCATCGACCAAACTGTAATTGTGTGTCGCCCTAGCCTAAGGGTTGTTGACATTCCATCATAATGGGATGTGAGGAATATGAATGGGGGGGTCAGTGTTAGGGCATGGAATCATCAAGGGTTGTCCGATTGTAGCTGGAGCTTCTTCTGAAGTGGTGGGAGTAGCTTCAGGGGGTGTGTTGTATTGACGAATGCACGTTTGTATAAGAATTTTTTCTTTGCTAGTGAGGAGGATATTGTGATCCACCATATTCCCATGGTTTTGATATTGTCCCATCTATGGTGGGGCAGGATGCATCTCCTGTTGGGTATTCATCACACCTTGATGTGGAATAGGGTTTTGAAACACAACTGTGGGTGGTTGTTGTAAATATTGTTCTGGGGCCTACTGAGGGGAAGGAGGCACTGGGGGACGTGGCACATTCATGGAATATTTCATCCATTTGAAGCCATAAATTTGGGGGAAATGGTGATTATAATGACCATGCTCACCACAAAGGGAACAAGAGAAGTTTTTCCAGAGATTATTGTTGTTGTTCCTCCCTTGGCGTTTGTTTTTATTGCCCCCTTGGGGGTTCTGGTTACCCTATTTCTGGTTTCCCCCAATAGGTTGTTTTTGTTGGGGATTATTTCACCATGGTCCTGGGTTATTATTGTTTCAATTTTTCCCTTTCTTTTTGGCATTATTCATCTGATGGGATGGATTTTCCATATTCATTTTTTCAAAATTTTGAAATTGTTGAATGGGAGAGGGATGAAAAAAGTTAAACCCGGCATGTGGTTGTGCTTGTGGAGGATCAATGGGCTGTGGAGGACTAGGAAATGGGAAATACAAATTATTTTGTGGTAATGACCCGTAGGGTGCATAGGAAAGCATAGTGATTTCACTAGTGCTCAGGGTGTAAGCTGAGGTAGAGGGGGTACCAGAACTTGGTTGAACATTCGGGTGCATCATGGGTGTCGGTGAGGGTCCACTCATGGGTGGAGGGAGGACAGTAGGGTATGGTTTTTGATAAGGGGGGGGAAGGGTAACAAGGGGGTCCTCCATACATCAATGGATACCAGGGTGTACCATACATACATTGTGGTTGGATGTATGGATTGTGGTATGGTGTGTTGTGTTACCAATCAATCCATCCATTGAGTGAGACATCCTAGGTTTATCTTGGCTGAATGGTACGGGTCTCGGGGCGTCAGGTAGTACTGTGTATAAGTATCATGACTATACATTAAATGAGTTCATATTGTTGAGCCTTGTTGATGGCTACCTCTTCAGTTTGGGGGAAGGTGGAGGCCACATCTTTGGCAAGGAGAGGGACGAGTGATCTGAGAAACCAATCGAGGCACTATTCTTTGGTGGTTTCTGCATTGCATAAACTATGTCGCTGACATCATTCATGAATGTGGTCAGCGATATGTGTGGCTCGGGTTTTTTTAAACTCAAAGAGTAGTTCGAGGCCATTGTCATGATGAACTGGTAGTTGAAATAAGGTCAAAAATGTTTTGGCCAAGGATTCAAAAGTCACATGGGACCCTAATTTTTTGTCCACATACCATTTGGTGGATGGACCTGTGAGTGTGTGTTGAAATAACCTTAAACGGATGGAGTCATCCATGATGTTGTTTGAAGAGCACCATAAGTGGAAGGTCATGATATGATTGGCGGGATATTCTCCTGCCTTTCCTTCAAACTTGGGAATGTCCGAAGGGAGTTTGGTAGGCATTGCAGGCCATGTGGGGTCATGCAATATAGGATCATTTGTGAGCTTACTCATATCTGGTATGTTGAGGGAGGCCAAATATGGCATGTGGAGTGGTGGTGGAGGATTAGTTCCATCCATGGTGTGAGAAGGTAGTGGACCTGACCCTTGAGGGGGGTTTGGTGGGGGTGTACTTCTACCTTGAGAAAAAGTGTACCCTCTGCCTCCTTGTGAAGGAGAACTAGTGGATGGATGACCTTGGGAAGTGGACCTAAGTAAAGTGGAACCAAGCAAAGCTAATCCAAAAATGGTAGCACTCATAGGGGTGTGAGTGTTGGCATGTTTTATAGGCAATGTATGCTTGTCATTGATGGCAAGTACAGTAGCAATGATGTCTTGAGTACAGGAAGAATGTTCCAGATGGGCACCAAAAGTATTTTGGGAAGACGCAGCAGAGCAAGAAAGCTCGATAATTTCATCAAGTGATAGTGCAGAGGTTTGTTGACATGTTTAACAGACAGAGTATTCTTGTCATTGATGGCAAGATCAGAGTATGCATCGATGGAAAAATAGGAACAAAGTAAGCTTAGGAGGAATTAGCGTAGAGTCAAACACAGTGCGAAGGTGTTCTTGTTCATTTGATGGCAAACAAGTAGGCAAGGAAGACCAGCAGCACAACGATGATCGAAGTGTTGGTCAAACTCCATTTCGTAGTTTCGACTACTGAGATTTCGGATACTGGAAGTTGGAGATGTCAAGAACTCCCACTATAGGAGTCTCGAAGTCATGAAATGCGAAATTGCAATATAACCTAAATCATTGGATCAAGGACAAATTTGGACCGTCTATCCAAGAAGAAGACATGGTGAAAGATCATTCTTTCGCTGACTAAAAGGTCAAAGGAATGAAATGCTCCAACCTTTCAACTCCCAAAGTTGCAAAATGCAAAACCACGAAATCGTGAAATAGGCACATCGCTCGAAGTTTCGGCTACTAGAGTTTCGGATACCGGAAGATATAGATGTCATGGACACTCGTCATCAGGAGTCCTGAAGTGTCGAAATGCAAAATCTCGAAAACACAAAAAAGGTGCATCACTCAGAGTGTGGATACCGGGAGATGGAGAAGTCAAGGACTCTCATCATCAGGAGTCCCAAAGTGTCGAAATGTGAAATCCTAAAAACCCAAAATAGGCGCAGCACTCAGAGTATTGAATACCAAGATTTTGGTTACCGAGAGATGGAGAAGTCAGAGACTCTCAACATCAGGAGTCCTGAAGTGCTGAAATGCGAAATCCCAAAAACCCGAAACAGGCACACCACTCGGAGTATTGAATACCGGGATTTCGGTTACCAAGAGATGGAGAAGTAAAGATTTAGGACACTGCATCACAGGAGTCCCGAAATCATGAAACCCAAAGTTGTGAAATGATAAAAGACTCCACACCGTAGTTTCGGATACCGGAAGGTTGAGAAGTCAAGAGTCAGGACACTGCATCACAGGAGTCCCAAAATCACGAAACCCAAAGTCGTGAAATGATAAAGACTCCATATAGGAGTTTTGGATACCAAGAGTTGGAGGAGTCAAGAGTGAAGACTCTTCATCTCAGAAGTCCTGAAATCGTGAAACCTGAAGTCATGAAATGCTGATTCGCTGAAAAGAGAAACGCTAAAATACTTGACTATTGATTTTACTCCATTTCGGATTTCCGTATACCGGGAGTTGAAGTGTCGAAACACTTCACCACAGGAGTGTTGAAACGTGAAATTGCCAAATGTAGTTTCGAACTAACTGGTGTTCACTGCCTGCGGTCACATCGACAGAATATGGGGGAAGGAGATAGTGCAGACAAGCTCCTTTTCGAAGTTTTGGGGATCAGGACATGGAGCGTAACAAATCTTTACCCCAAGGATCTTGAAATACTAAAATGTGAAATGGAAAAATAAATGCAAGATCCCGTGAAGTCAATCCAACGGTGCAGGTGAATTTGGGCACAGTCGGAGGGCTAATGGTGCTTCTCGTAGTGCAACTGCTAGAAACCATTGATGGTCTCTGCCAAAGGATTCGAAGAGACCTCTGTGTGATCGCTAGAGGAGTGAAGGGTCTCCAATCTTCTTCCAATGAATGAAGATGATTCTTAGAGGGATTGACAGGTGGATGAGCATTGAAGTCTGTAACTAAAATAGAAAGGATAAGATCAACTATGCCAAAGAAGACGAGGAGTCTCAACTTCCAGAGAGGCTGAGGAATCTTAGCATAACACCCAGTGATGTTGAACACGTGGGAAAACCACCAGAGAAGCTAAAGAGTTACCATGATGATCAAGAAGAGCACTCGATATGTGGAGGAGATCAACGCGGTGTGAGCATGCAAAGGCATTGCACATATTGCATGCACAAGGTGCACAGAAGCTATAAGTACACGGTACAGAGAAGAGATGAAGTTGTTGTTGTTGTTGGAGTTGTTGTGGTTGTTGTTGAGAGTGATTCATGTGTGTAGGAGGATTTTGAGTGCAGTAGCTCAAATGGACAGAGGACAAAAAGTGCATTGAATGGGAATGGCACACAGAGCACAAAAATAAGAAGAACAAATAGTGTAATGGATGTGTGCAGGAAGACAATGAGGCAGACAGAGCAGTGAAATCTTGCAGAATGGTGATGAGACTGGTAATTCATTGTTGATGATTGTATCACTGTAATAAGTTCAGTAACAAATATTATTTCAGGGTGGTAGGGAGGTGCTAGGGAGGACTGGTGTCCTTAGAGGTTCAAGTGGGTGCTTGAACACATGGAGTTGTAGCTTCCTTCTAGTTGGTGCTAGAGAAAACAGAGAGTCGGTGCTCTCAACAAGTAGCAGCTTGCAAAATAGAGGTTGCAGCCTCATTATGAGTTGGTACTCATATGTATGATAATGTAAAGAATGTAAATATTACTTATCATGTAAAGAAGAAGAGGTGTTTACCCTATATGGGTTTCCTCAAGAAAATCCATCTATGTGTATCTCGTATGTGTGACTGAAGTTGAATATGCTATTGCTTATTTCCCTACATCATTGTGATTGTCATTGAGTGCTTTGTAAAGAATTAAAAATAAGTATAATTGTTCAAGCTCGGTAAACAAATGATTCACCCCCCCTCTCAGTTGTCCAACAATTGGTATCAGAGTCGGCCCCTTTTATCTAATGGTAGATCCTAGAGCTTAAACATGTCAAGCCATGAAGGAAATTCAACCAATAAGGCCCCTCTATTGAATGGAACAAACTTTGCCTTATGGAAAGTTAGAATGAGAACCTACATAACAGCTTTAGGTGCAGATGTCTGGGATGTGGTAGATACTGGTTATGTAAAGCCAATTGTGCTAGCTAATAAGGATGACAAGCTAGAATTTAGCTTCAACACTAAGGCTATGAATGTTATCTTGAGTGGGCTTGCAGAAGCAGAATTCATAAAAGTTATGCACCTAGGAACTGCCAAAGAAATGTCGGACAAACTCATTAGCAGTTATGAAGGTAATGAGAAGGTAAAGGACGCCAAGCTTCAAACCTACAGAATATAGTTTGAACAACTGAAGATGAAGGAAGATGAAACAATTGGAAAATACTTTCTGAGAGTAGAAGAAATGGTAAATGCAATGAAAGCACTTGGTGAAAAAATTGAGGAACCTTCTTTAGTTTAGAAAATCTTGAGATCTCTCCCAGATAGGTTCAACCGGAAGGTCTCTTCTATAAAAGAACTTAATGATCTAAAAACCTTGGAGTTTGATCAACTTCTAGGAACATTGACTGCTTGTGAAATGAGAATATTTAAAGATAAACCCACCTCCAGAGAAGCATCATTCAAAGCAGACAAGAATGAGGATTATGAGCACGATGAAATTGAAGCAAAATTTGTGAAGAGACTGAAGAAGGGATCAAGCAAATACAAAGGTAAACTTCCTTTCAAATGTTTCAATTGTGGTAGGATAGGTCATTTTGCAAATAAATGTCCCCACAAAGGAAAGGATCGGACATATGATGATGAGGAGAAGCATAAACACAGAAATTTCTTTAAAGAGAATAACTTGAAGAAGAAAAGTCTTTGCGTAAACAATGAGGATGATCCTTCAGATGATGAAGACAATGACTCCCCTATTAAAGATAAACTAATTGACTTCATACTTATGTCCAAAGAGGATTATGATAATAGCAGCATAGGAAGTGAAGTTAATGAAGAAGAAGTTGTCGTTTACATGGAAGGAGAATTGATCAGTGCACTGAAAGAGATTGACAAACTAAGAATTAAGAACATAAAGCAAAGGCAATTGTTGATACAATTCGACAAAGACAGTAAAGAACCTGATGAAGACCTTGTCCTACTAAAAGTAGAATTAGAAGAGGCAAATAAAATCGAAGACATTTTAAAATGACAGTTATCAGAACAGAAGGCAAGATGTGAAGCATTAGAACAAGAAGTAGTGAAAACTAGGAAAGAGATGGAGAAGTTTCAAGCCTTGTACAATCAGAATCTGTTGACTATCGAAGCCTCAGAGGGATTAGCCACCATTCTAAATCAGAAAAGGAATCCAAAGATGAAAACTAGTTGGCTTATGAAGAGGGATCAAGAAGTGGTAAGCCAGGAAATGAAGAACCCATCAAGTTTGTAAAAAGTACAACCAATGAAAACAATAAAACTGCAGAAACAAAGGAAGACAATCAGCCGACCAGGATGAGTAAAGAAAAAGGTGCCAGGACTGAATCTGTAGAACAAAGAAACAATGCGCTCTCTGCTGAAATATGTCATCAGCATGGAAGAAATAGATTTTCTCAATGAAGACAACCACTTTCCAGGTACAAAGAATTTTTCTATGGTTATTGCTTCTACTATTCTAATTTTGGTCACAAAGTTGTAAATTGTTCCCTAAGACTTAGACATGAGAAATTAATATTTTGAAGGAATAAATACTTTCCACAACAAATATTGATACAACCAAGTAACAAACCTTCAGAGACTGCAAATTTCCAAATTAAGTCTAGGGACATGCAACTAAGGAGGTCAAGAAATAATCAACAATCAATGAGTAGACAACGCTGCAACAATAAGTTTTACCTATTGAACAATGAGGTTGAATGCTACATATGTCATAACTTTGGACATAAATCTATTGACTGTCATTTAAGGAACTATGAACCAGATTCAAAATCCCCTACTGAAAATGTCAAGTTATGGAAGAAGAAAGAAAGTGACAAGTGTGGATTAGTATTGTCCACTCAAAGAAAAACAAACCCTTCGTATATAGACAGTGGATTCTCCAAACATATGACAGGAGACAAAGGCAAGTTTCTATCTCTAAGTGAAAGCAAATCAGGAAACGTAACCTTTGGAAATGATGCTCCAGGGAAAATAAAGGGTAAAGGGATGTTGAGATTAAGTAATGGAAAAGGAAAAGCCCAATATGTTCTACTTGTAGATGGGCTGAAACATAATCTGGTCAGTGTAAGTCAAATGTGTGACAGAGGATGTGAAGTGGTGTTCACATCCAAGGACTACAAGATAAAGTCTGTAACCTCAGGACAAGTGGTGGCCAAAGGCATAAGGACATAAAATAATGTATATGTACTGAAAGAAAATAGAGAATAATGTCATCTAAGAAAACATGATGAAAGTTGGTTATGGCATAGGAGACTTGGACATCTAAACTTTGACCACTTAATCAAACTCAAAAATCTCGAGGCAGTAAAAGATCTTCTGAGAATAACAAAGCCCCAAGATTCAATGTGTAAACCCTGCCAAGTAGGGAGGCAAAACAGAACATTGCAAGAAATGGCTAGGTCAATGATGAATGAGAAAAACATTGGTCAAACCTATTGGGTAGAAGCAATACACACAGCAGTCCATGTTCTTAACAAAGCTCACCTCAGACTACAAAGTGACAAGACACCTTATGAACTGTGGTTTGGAAGACCTGCTTCAATCAAACACTTCAAAGTCTTTGGGAGTAAAGGCTACATAAAGAATAATGATGAGAACCTCAGCAAATATGATGACAGGGATAATGAAGGTATCTTCTTAGGGTATGCTACAAACAACAAAGGATATAGATGCTATAATAAGAGGCTACATAAAATGGTTGACTGTATTGATCTAAAAGTTGATGAAGGAATCCCAGCAAGAGAGGTGTACAGTAATGAGTCTTCTACAGAAGACACAACTAAAGCTGAAGATGAACAGGTCCAAGAATAAGAAAACAAAGACTCTGAATCAGATGAAGACTCAGACACTCAGACAGACTCAAATCAGCAATCAACTACAAATTCCTCCTCCAGAATCATTCAAAAGAATCATCGTGCAAGTCAGATAATTGGAGAAAAAGACAAAGGTATACAAACCAGGAGAAAGCTAATCAAAAACACCGAACAATCTCATATAGCTTTTATATCCATGCTGGAACCCAAGAATTTTAATGAAGCTAGCAAAGATGACCACTAGGTTAAAGCAATGAATGATGAACTTGATCGGATTGAGAAAAACAATACGTGGGAGATGGTTCATAGACCTAAAGGTAAAAATGTCATTGGCTCCAAATGGATCTTTAAGAATAAGTTGAATGAGTAGGGACAAGTTGTAAGGAACAAAGAAAGGTTGGTCTGTAAAGGATATGCTCAGATACAAGGACTGGATTTTGATGAAACATTTGCGCCTGTAGCAAGATTAGAAGCTATCAGAATGTTTATTTCCTATGCTTGTCATAAAAGGTTTAAAGTCTATCAAATGGATGTCAAGTCAGCTTTTCTAAATGGATATTTAAGTGAAGAAGTCTATATGGAACAACCAGAGGGTTTCGAACTATCTGATAACCCTGACTTAGTATGCAAGCTAAAAAAATATTTATATGGGTTAAAACAAGCCCCTCAAGCCTGGTATCACAGACTGGATACATATCTCAAAGACAAAGGGTTCAAGAGAGGAAAAGTTGACAGCAATTTGTACATTAAAACAGAGGATAATGATCTGCTCATTGTATTGCTCTATGTAGATGACATCATCTTCTGATGTAATAAGGATTCATTGGTACAATGGTTTGCTTCTTCCATGGAGTCTGAGTTTGAAATGTCTATGATAGGAGAACTGTCATTTTTTCTTGGTCTGCAAATTACTCAAAGGACTGAAGGGATGTTCATTTCTCAAGAAAAATATCTAAGAGAAATGTTGAAAAGGTTTCAGATGGAATATTCTAAACCTGTGGGTACACCTATGGTTACTGGATGTAAATTAAGCAAGGATGATGACTCACTTGATGTTGATCAAAGATCATATAGATCAATGATAGGTAGCCTATTGTACATCACTGCATCTCATCCAGACATAATGCATGTTGTAGGAATGGTAGGAAGATATCAGGTTGCACCTAAAAAGAGTCATTTGCAAGCTGTCAAAAGGATTTCCAGGTATTTGAAAGAAATAATGACTTATGGTTTGTGGTATCCCAGAAATCAAAATTTTCAGTTAACTGCTTATTCAAATGCAGATTGGGAAAACTGTGTAGATGAGAGAAAAAGCACCAGTGGAGGAGCATTCTTCCTGGGTGACTCTTTAGTAGCATGGCTTATTAAAAAGCAAGGTTCCATTTCTTTATCAACTATAGAGGCAGATTATATTGTTGTTGCTACATGTTGCACTCAGGTATTATGGATGATTCATACACTTGCAGACTTGGAAGTAAAATACGTTGCACCGATCCCAATTCATTGTGACAACACAAGTGCCATCAGTGTGTCTAAGAAACTTGTATTCCACTCCAAGACCAAGCATATTCCCATAAAATATCATTTTCTGAGAGAGAAGGTCACCAATCAGATTGTTCAGGTCCATTACATTCCAACCACAGAACAAATTGCAGACATATTTACCAAACCCCAAGCCAAGACACCATTTGAATATCTCCGACAGAAGTTGGGTTTCATTCCATCTCAAACCTAAGAGAGTCCATCCTGTTAGGGGAAGTCTTGTATTGGTTGCATATCTGATACCTCCTAAAAATACTGCAACAGCTCAGCGGGAGTGTGTTTTCTTTGACATTGATGTCAAAGGGGGAGAAAAGAACAGGTCTGGGTGCCCTTGTTGCCATCAATTCCAAAGGGGGAGATTGTTGGCATGTTTTACAAGAAATGTATGCTTGTCATTGATGGAAAGTACAGTCGCAATGATGGCTTGAGTACAGGAAGAATGTGTCAGGCGGGCACCAGAAGTATTTTGGGAAGATGCAGTAGAGAAAGCAAGCTCAATAAGTTCATCAAGTGATAGTGCAGAGGTTTGTTGACATGTTTAACAGATGGAGTATTCTTGTCATTGATGGAAAGATCAGAGTATGCATCAATGGAAAAATAGGAACAAAGTAAGCTCAGGAGGAATTAGCGCAGAGTCAAATGCAGTGCGAAGGTGTGTTTTTTCATTTGATGGAAAACAAGCAGGCAAGGAAGACCAGCAGTGCAAAGATGATTGAAGTGTTGGTCAAACTCCATTTCGTAGTTTTGACTACTGAGATTTCAAATACCGGAAATTGGAGATGTCAAGAACACCCACTACAAGAGTCCCGAAGTTGCGAAATGTGAAATCGCAATATAACCTGAACCATTGGATCAAGGATAAATCTGGACCGTTGATCCAAGAAGAAGACGTGTCAAAAGATTATGCTTTCACTGACTGAAAAGTCAAAGGAATGAAATGCTCCAACCTTTCAACTCCTGAAGTCGGGACATGTGAAACCCTAAAATCATGAAATAGGTGTATCACTCGAAGTTTCGACTACCGGAGTTTCGGATACCGGAAGACAGATATGTCACGGACTCTCGTCATCAGGAGTCTCAAAGTGTTGAAATGTGAAATCCTGAAAACATGAAAAAGGCGCATCACTTGGAGTGTGGATACCGGGATTTTGGTTACCGAGAGATGGAGAAGTCACAGACTCTCGTCATCAGGAGTCTTGAAGTGCCGAAATGATAAATCCTGAAAACCCGAAACAAGCGCACCACTCGGAGTATTGAATACCGGGATTTCGGTTACTGGGAGATGGAGAAGTCAGAGACTCTCAACATCAAGAGTCCCGAAGTGTCGAAATACAAAATCTTGAAAACCCAAAACAGGGGCACCACTCGGAGTATTGAATATTTGGATTTCGGTTATCGGGAGATGGAGAAGTCAAGAGTTAGGACACTGCATCACAGGAGTCCTGAAATCGTGAAACCCGAAGTCAAAAAATGATAAAAGACTCCACACCAGAGTTTCGGATACTGAAAGGTTGAGAATTCAAGAGTCGGGACACTGCATCACAGGAGTCCAGAAATCGTGAAACCCGAAGCCAGGAAATGATAGACTCCATATCGGAGTTTCAGATACTGGGAGTTAGAGGATTCAAGAGTGAAGACTCTTCATCTCAAGAGTCCCAAAATCACGAAACCTAAAGTCGTGAAATGTTGATTCGCCGAAAAGAGAAACGCTAAAATACCAGACTATTGATCTGACTCCATTTCGAAGTTCCAAATACCAGGAGTTGAAGTGTCAAAACACTTCACCACAGGAGTGTCAAAATGTCGATGTGCCGAAATGTAAAATTGCCAAATGCAATTTCGAACTAGTTGGTGGTCACCGCCTGTGGTCACATCAGTGGAATATGGGGTAAGGAGCTAGTGCAGACAAGATCCTTTTCAGATTTTTGGGGATCAGGAAATGGAGCATAACAAATCTTTACCTCGGGGATCACGAAATACCGAAATGAGAAATGGTGAAATAAACGCAAGATCCCATGAAGTCAATCCAACGGTGTAGGTGAATTTGGGCACTATCAGAGGGATAATGTTTCTCCTCACAATGTAACTGCTAGAAACCATTGATGGTCTTTGCGAGAGGATTTGAACAGACCTCTATGTGATCGCAAGAGGAGTTGAAGGGTCTCCAAGCTTCTTCCAATGAATGAAGATGATTCTTAGAGGGATTGACAGGTGGATGAGCGTTGAAGTCTATAACTCAAACAGAAAGGATAAGCTCAACTATGCCAGAGAATATGAGGAGTCTCAACTGCCAGAGAGGCTGAGGAATCTCAGCATAACACCCAGTGATGTTGAATGCATGGGAAAACCGCCAGAGAAACTGAAGAGTTACCATCATGATTAGGTAGAGCACTCAATATGTGGAGGAGATCGATGTTCTGTAAGCATGCAGAGGCATTGTGCACATTTCATGCACAAGGTGCACAGAAGCTATAAGTATAGGGTACAGAGAAGAGATGAAGTTGTTGTGGTTGTTGTTGAGAGTGATTCATGTGTGTAGGAGGAGTTTGAGTGCAGCAGTTGAAATGGACAGAAGATCAAAAGTGCATTGAATGGGAATGGAACACAGAGCACAAAAAGCAGAAGAACAAATAGTGCAATGGATGTGTGCAGGAAGACAGTGAGGCAGATAGAGCAGCGAAATCTTCCAGAACAGTGATGAGAGTGGTAAGTCATTGTTGATGATTGTATCACTGTAATAAGTTCAATAAAAAATATTATTTCAGGGTGGTAGGGAGGTTTTAGGGAGGATTGGTGTCCTCAAAGGTTCAAGTGGGTGCTTGAACACAGGGAGTTGTAGCTTCCTTCTAGTTGGTTCTAGAGAAACCAGGGAGTTGGTGCTTCCTTCTAGTTGGTTCTAGAGAAACTAGGGAGTTGGTGCTTCCTTCTAGTTGGTGCTAGAGAAAACAGAGAGTTGGTGCTCTCAGCAAGTAGCAGCTAGCAAAACAAAGGTTGCATCATCATTATGATTTGGTACTCATATGTATGATAATGTAAAGAATGTAAATATTACTTATCATATAAAGAAGAAGAGGTTTTTACCCTATATGGGTTTCCTCAAGAAAATATGTCTCTGTGTATCTCATATGTGTGACTGAAGCTGAATATGCTATTGTTTATTTCCCTGCATCATTGTGATCGTCATTGAGTTCTTTGTAAAGAATTAAAAATAATTATAATTGTCCAAGCTCGGTAAACAACTGATTCACACCCCCTCTCAGTTGTCCAAGAGTGAGATGGTTGAGCTTATGAGTTGGCAAAACTAGGAAATCCTCCTAGGATAGGAGGGATATTTTGCAAGCATCTGGAATGACGGGGGTTCTGTGGCTCCCCTATGATGTCCGACTAGAAAAGTGGAATGTGTGAAAAAAGGTGATGAGAGCAATAAATGAACAAGAGACTTTGTATAACTTGGACCTTCACAATATATCTCACAATCACATGTAATTAAGAGATAATCGTACATAAATTGAAAAGAACCATATATGTGGGTAGTTGTATTTTTTTTGCATGGTAGAAAAAAGAAAACAAATTCTCATGTTCTAAAAATACGTAACATCCTTCCTCTCAAATAGCACTAGACCTTCCAATATCACTCAACAGTGGGGTCTGAATTCATCGGAAGAGGAACTAGTGAAGGATGAAACAATCAGTTATAATGAGGGGTAGAGGGTGCATATCAAGGTGCAATTGCAGTCCACAATTTCCACATGGGTAGATGTCCTAAAATTTGGCCACTAGGTACCTCAATCAAAGTGTGACATTTATATTTTCAACCTCAGAAATGGGTCACGGGCTTGATCCCTTCCAAGAGGTGGGTGCCTCAAGGGGGGATGCAAAGAACAACCAAAAATGGGCCTTCGACCCTTCACAGGTATCTCCCTGCCTTATGGTATTAGGAACAATTGACTTGGATAATTTTTAAAGTTCCCTATTTGTCAACTTCTAATGTTTGAAGATGTGAGAACCAGATAACGGGGGGTTATTTGGATGTCTACCCCTGAGATCCTACCTAGACGAAAAAATTATTTTGGCACCTCCTGTGGAGGAAACCTTAGTGAGTTTTTAGGAAATTATTATATGTGGTTGTTTGAGATATTGGGCGTGTGAACCAATCGCATTTGAATTAAGTGGGTGTGGGTAATTTCTTCAAGAAAATAGTGGGACATTTCAGAATCCCTTTGGAGGAAACCTACTTCAACCTCCACAATTCGAGATCAAATTACGTGAGTGAAGAGTGACTTTGTGTGTGAGCAAGTGATAAAATGTACCAAGTTTTTAATAAGTTAGGTGTCACGTTGTGTTACACATCAAAATTGCTTAGCTGGATAAGTGTCGCATGTCCCTCTCAGTTTTCGTAAGTGTCGTGTCTTTCCTGCAACTTTCGCAAGTGTCACAAGTTGGTCACTAGTGTCGTAAATAATGTTCAGACATGTTGTCATGACTACGACACTAAGGAGGCACTTATAACATCTCAAATGACTGATTTGAAGGAGGAGAACTAGTTCACTGGAGTAAAATGACTCTTAACACCTGAAAAGGGCTTTTAATCAAGAGTTTTGAGGGTGAACGCTCCCCTGACACATCCTTAGGAGCGTTGGCACTCCCCTATAAGGCCTCAGGGAGCGTTATAACGCTTCCTTACCCCTCTGAAGGAGCGCTGACCACTTCTAAAGTGTTGGCGCTCCCCTTAATCTTCTCTGGGAGCGTTCTAGCGCTCTGATGCCCCTTTTGGAGGAGAGCTCCCTAATCTGGGTCAGTTGTTAGCCCGGTGAGGAGGATAAGGAAAAGATCTTTCGATATTAGGAGGCAGTTATACTCGAATTCTTGGTTTCATCAAGAGATCCCTGATCTAAGGAGGAGGTTCCCAACTTGTTCTAAACATAACTCAAGAGGTTAAGCTCCTCTCAACCTATATAAACAGGCTCTATGATGGTGGAAAGGGGGAAGAATTGAAGTTATGAAACTTATGATCTTGGAGGAAACTTACAGCCAGCCAAAGGAGAGTGATCACTGAAGTTGTTGTTATCCAGGTTGTGGAGCTTTCAGGCAAGGGTTGGACGAAGGGGACTTGACGAAGCTGTCGCACTCGCATCTACGATTGTAAGTACTATTGTCGTTATTCTCATCAATATGACATGCTTGGCCTGTTTATTTCTAGTTTGTGTCTAATGTCACATGAAATTATCACTAGTTGGTAGATCTATTTTCAAGCTAACATCAATAGAGTAGGAAGCGGTTGTATCTTGTTTTGTCCACAGGATCCAGCGAGAAGCAAAGGGTCGAAGAGAAACTCAGAGCGTGCAGGGACAAACGTCGATATAGAGGTACATCTGTCATCCTTCCTTCTCATGTGTTAGTTTAGATATATTTGAAAGGAAGTCAGTGTCCATGATAAGCACTTTTCTTTCTAGGGTTAAGGTCAAGCTCTAGAGGTGATCTACCTGTCCGCAGGGAGATTTTCCTACAACAGAAACTGGCGACTCCACTGGGGAATAGCCTCAAATCGAAACCTCTTGTTTTGATTTTATCCTCATTGACCTTGTTCTATCCCTTAATTGTTTCAGACCTAAATCACTCCTCTTTGATTAGTTTCATGAGCTGATTGGCTCCATACCTTATCACATTCAGCATACTTGTCAAGATTGAATCCCAATTTTTGGAATTTTTTTACATTTCTAGGGATTTTAGACTCTGGCACCCCTGTCCTAGTGTTCACAAAGCACCAGCGCTCCCCCGTACCTATACACAGAGCGCTACAATTCTCCTTGCCCTTGGCAACAGAGTGCCAGCCTCTTTTTGGCCAAAAAACCCTCCAGAACTGCCTTGTTTAGGGTTTGCCTCTGTGTGTCTTCTGCTGAGTGATCTAGTGAGTCAATTTTTCTTCCTTTTCAACCTTGACATCTGTCCTTTTTGAAGAATAAACACCTTGTTCATTGGATCTTGTAGCCTTCTTCACCATTTTCATTGAGTTTTTCCCTGTTGAGTGAAGCTTGAAACCTATGCATTGCTTTTCTCTCCTCTTCAGTTGAGTAAAAACCCTAGCGGAGGTCATCAAAGGCCTACAAACCTCTTTGTTCGGTTTTCAGTCAAGGTCATTGTTCTTCAACCTTTTTATTTTGGGTGTGAAGTTTGCTTTTCTCTTTGATTGTTTCTTTTCATTCGTTTTTCGTTTAGATTGTTACGAAAGGGTGTATTGTTTGTGTGATTTTTGCTTGTGCTAGTTTGGTTTTCATCCATACCGAGAAGATAATTAGCAAAATGAGAATTGTGTTGGATTGATCATCACTCATACACAAACAATAAAAAAAAAAAAACATCTGCATGATTGATTATGCATATCAGAAGATATCTTAAAAGTTTTGCATCACATCAGGATTTGATTGAGAAAAGAATTGTTTGAGGGAATTCCTTATTTGTGATGGATTAGTGAAAGAACTCTCTCTCTCCCTTAGCTAGATGTTCATCGAAAGAAAATGACTACTTATCATATTTGATGCATTCTTTGGGTCTGAGTCATAATTCCATTCGTTCCACTTCCATGCACTCCTTTGCGTAAAGAACAGCCATAAAAAATCAACACTAATTAAACATTATCTAGAACTTTTTCTTTCCTAGGACCCTCCACCAAAAGTAGATTAGGCTTAGTACTTTGGATTAGGGTTGTGAGCATAACTCTCCAAAGTTTCTAAAACAAACAATAGCATCCTGAGTTAGGGAGAATAAATCCAGTTATCGTATAAGTCTGCCTGGGATCCCCCTCTCACACAGGGGTTACACACAAGGTTGCATTCGGGTAAGCTACGGGGACTAACCCTCCATGGTGTAACTGATTATGGTGGTCAAATTGTATTATGGGGGTCACTTTGAGGTAAATCCACAATTACTGCGTGGAAGCCTTTTAGTTTATTTCGGGCTTGATACCTTGCCCGTACGTTTAGATCAAACTGTCGACTGTTCCCGCCCAGGGGCTGACTGTGAATTGGTAACCTTAGTGGCCATAATCTTTAGGTTCTTACACAAGGTGAGGGTGATGGGAAGTCTCACTGTACCTGGAGCAGACATTGGTCAAACTCACTCGGGCTCCTTGGAGGGTAAATTCACAATTACTACGTGGAAGCTTGCACCAAGGCGTAAGTCTATTAAGCAGGTCGCCATTGTAACTATTCCACCCTATCCCTGCCCCTTCTGGACTTGATCACGCGACGTTGGATTTCATCACCAACTAGTACGGTCATAAAAAGAAGGTCATGTTTGCTTGGTTTTGATTCTTAGATTTTTTAGCGTGTGTTGTTTCTTTTCGCTAGTTGGCCATAGATTTCTTTCGCCGACTCTTCTCCACCAACATCGACTCTCCACGCTGCTCGCGGAGGCTACAGGGACTTCCTCCAGAGAATATGGAAGGGAACACCCCTTTACCCCCTCATTCTATGGAGGAATCTCCTCAACAGAGCAAGGTTCATAATGCTACGACTTCTCAGGAAGAAGTTCCCATCCCTTTGGAGAATTTCTGAATTGTCTCAGAATCTCCGGAAGCTTATCGCATTCCGGAGGGATACGAACGACAGATCCTCCACCTAAATTCTGCTGGAGAATTTTTGGTCATCCATCCTTCTGACATTTCAGTTGGGTCTTCTCAGAACCCTTTAGCCAGTGACTCCTTTTGGACTGCGGACGTTGTTCGGAGTCGACCACGCTTGGTGAGGGATCTTTATGGAACAGGAGAAGGTGTCGATGCACCCTTTTCCTATACTGTACCCCCAAATCATTTCACCAGTACTACCACTTTCAAAGCCACACCAACCATTGGTCCAAACATACAGTCCATTGGCCCAAGGTCTACAATTCCCCTCCAGACAGCCCATTCGACAATGGCCCCGCACATTCCGACTATCTGTGTCGGTAATGCGGTGGTTAATCAAGCCCCAATTGGCACACCTATAACACCAAGACCTACACTCCCTTTTGGATTTAGGGCATTGAATGCTTCTGTTGCCCAAACCACTACCCAAACTATACTGGGAAGTTCCATACCTATCCAACAACCCGGAGGGACTGGTCTTGGTGGTCCCAATCCAACCGGTGGCACCGGTCCATCATCGACGTCTGGCTTTCAGATCCCAGGAACTCTACCTCAAACTGAGGGGCATCCCCCCTCCGGAGGACAAATTCCATTCGGAGGGAACCCTAATGCTAGGGGGCATCCTCCCATCGGAGGACAAATTCCATTCAGGGGGCACCCTCATGCTGGGGGGGAAACCTCAATCCGGAGTACACCATCAATCACAAGGACAAAATGTGTCCACCGTACCTAATCCGTGGAGCGTCCCTTTTCAAGGAAACCCACACACCTCCACGGGACAAAATGTTTCCACTGCACCTAATCCGTGGAGCGTCCCTTTTCAAGGAAATCCGCATGCCTCCACAGGACCAAATGTGCAAACTCCGCAACAACCCCCTTATGTACAAATGCCAAACCCACCTTATAATCCACAAAACCCATCCGGTTATCCTCCGCTCACCAACACTTCTCAAAAAACCTCAAATCCTATGTACCTTGGTCAAAACCAACCTCACATGAGAGGGCCCACGAGTTATAACTATCCACATAACCCAATATTGGGCCCCACTGGTGTCCCTCTGCCACACCAGCATTACCCACAGGTTAATCGACAACTACCTTTTCTAGCCACTCTGGACCTTCCAAACTTGTCTCGGTTAACGAATGATCCCATTTATCATTCTCCGGTTTGGCCAGCCATTCCAGCTAAACTCCCTTCTGATATCCCAAAATTCGACGGAAATCCTAGAGAAGACCCAAACAACCACGTAATGACCTTCCTTTTGTGGTGTTCATCCAACTCCCTCATGGACGATTCGATTCGTTTGTGTCTTTTCCAACGAACACTTACGGGTTCCGCAGCAAAATGGTATATTGAATTACCACGTGCATATTTTCATGATTTCAACTCCCTCGCCATGTCCTTCCTCACACATTTCCAACTACCCATTCGATACGAGATGGGTACTGAACTATTAACCTCTCTTCGTCAGACAACTTCCATACATATCTCTGATCATATCCATGAATGGAGACGACGACGAAGGCTAATCAAAGCGGTCATTCATGACCAATTGTTAGCAGAATGGTTCATGAAATCACTATTACCCCAGATCGCTCGTGATGTTTCCATGGGTGGCGTAGTCACCGAGGAAGAAGCCATCGCCCGGGCTCAGTACTTAGACCTAGTCTATTCACAATCTAGTACTCTATACGAGTTGATACCAAATGGTACCCGTGCCACTAATGATCCATCCAAACCATCGACCGCTGCGCACGCGGATGGAGTTATTGGCTCCATCAAAACTCAATCTACCACTCAGTCTACTGGAACGATCCAGCGGCCCGTTTCCACGGCTACTCCCAGTTCAACTACACCCTCTTCTACCCCACCTCAAACTCAGGTCTCTGATGTGAATGCGCTCCAGTCAACCCCTTCACAATAGCTTGGGGGCAAGAAGAAAGCGAGAAACAAACCAAAGAAGAACAACAACAATGAGAAACCCAAGACCCAACCACAAACCCCAGCTTTCGGAAAACAACCACAACGAAAACCGAAATTCCCATGCCTCATTTGTGGTGACGATCACTACACTCGAGACTGCCCACATCGCGATGAAGTGGCCAAACTTTTCAAAGGAAATTCACAGCCCGCTGTGCTCACTCAGCCTTTTCCGCAGCAACAATCTTTGGTTGCACAAACCCCCACGCCGGGGGGGCAGTTCCAACCAACCCCATGATGAGGCCTCGACAAGTGCCTACATTTACATGTTTAACAGAGTTAATCTAACAACTCGCTCCGCGACATATGACACGCCAGTTAAACCTGACAAGTCGAAGATCGCTAACAGTTCTACATCAGACCCGTTACCATCCTCCACCAATCCTCCATCTGTTATCCCTCCATTCAGGCCACTCCAGATTGAGAAACTGTCTTTTGACTCTATCCTATGCCCTCCTAAGAGCACCATCTGGAAATCTACATTCAACCCTAATTCATGGGCTGCCCAAAACTACAACATCGTAGAAGATCTGGCCCAAGCCCCATGTGCCATGTCTGCCTTGGGAGTTCTGCAACATTGTCCCAACCAACGTAGAATGCTCTTAGCCACTATTGGTGCTTTCGATCCTGAGTCATCAAACTACCTCACGTTTAACCTGGATGATCATCAACCGCGACTCTCCCACCAGCTAGCCTTCCAAATCGATGTGGTTGTTCATAATCAACAAATCCAACGAACTATCCTGGATGAGGGAGCCTCCACCTGTGTCATGTCCCTAGCCTGTTGGAAAGGCCTAAAGTCACCTTCCCTTAACAAATCCGCTACCATGTTACATGCCTTTGATGGAAGAGGTTTTCATCCTCACGGATTATTACAATCCTTAGCCGTTCAGTTGGGCAGTAAAAGTGTTACTGTTGACGTCGAGGTGGTCGATGCCCCCCTCGATTACAACCTATTACTTGGAAGAAGTTGGTTCTATGTGATGACTATCGTCGCCTCATCAGTATTTCGACATGTACAATTCCCCCATCAAGGCAAAATTGTTACCATCAATCAGCTTGATTTTTGCACACCCGACGCTCACATCCCCGCTACCAACAACATTCCTTTTCTGGGAGACCACCCGGTTACATATGAAAGCGTTGGTGTTGGATTATTGAGATATTCTAGCCTCATGGGTACCTTCCCTACACCATTTCCACCTACTGCACATCATATTCCCGCCGTCAATATGATCTCGACTTTGCCTTATCAATCCTTGGAATCATCTGACCCCTGGATTATGCCTAGTCCTTTGGAATTCGATGTGCTCGGTGACACAATGCCATTGAGCCCAGCCGAGGCCGCATACATAGCTATTCAATCTGAATCTCCCTCGTCAAATGATTCACATTCATTGGCACCTGATACTTATTCGGTGCCCTCTTGGTTAGATTCCCTATCATCTACCGTCGATTACATTTCCCATATCTTTCCTTCGGATGAATCGATCATGGAAATGCTTAGCATCGACGATCTGCCATGGGATGACAACCACCATCGATCCTCTTTCCTTCCACCTTTGGAATCAATCCAAGACATACGATCTGTCTTCCTCCCCGATGTTACCGAAGCTCCACAATCTCCTATCCTCACGACAGATACTCTCTTTGAGGGGAACATGGGTAACATCTCGACTACCATCACAATTGACATCTCAATCAAAGTAGGTGTCATGGAAAATATCAACCTTGGTGCTAACTGCACACCTGACGAAGTGGTCTCTTACACCACTTTATTCAAGGAGTTCCGCGATGTCTTCGCATGGAGTTATGAGGAAATTCCAGGGATCGATCCTTCGATCGTCGTACATGAAATCAAAACCTACCCTGACGCGAAACCGGTTCGGCAAAAGCTTCTCCCTATTCATCCCAAGAAAGTCACAGCTATAAAGGCAGAAGTTGAAAAGCTTCTAAAATCTGGCTTTATATATCCCGTCCCTTTAATCGAATGGGTCTCCAACCTCGTTCTGGTCGCTAAGAAACAAGGGACCATCTGTGTTTGCGTTGACTATCGAGACCTCAACAAAGCTTGTCCTAAAGACAACTACCCTATGCCCTTTATCAACCAAATCATCGATAACTGCGCGGGGAGTGTAATATTTTCTTTCATGGATGGCTTTTCTGGATATAACCAGATTGAAATCTTGCCTACAGATCAACACAAGATAGCCTTCATCTGCCCTTGGGGAACCTTTGCCTACCGTAAGCTACCTTTTGGCCTTAAAAATGCTAGATCCACTTTCCAGCGAGCCATGTCATACGCTTTTCATGACATCAAACACATCGCAGAACCGTATCTTGACGATTTACCCGCACATTCGCTACATCGATCCGATCACGTCGATCACTTACGTGCGATTTTTCTACGATGTAGGTTCTATCGTATCCGTCTGAACCCGCATAAATGCATTTTCGTTGTCGAATCCGGTCGACTCCTCGGTTGCATTGTCTCCAAAAATGGGATTAGGGTGGATCCCTTAAAGGTCAAGGCCATCTTAGCCTTACCTCCACCCACCAATTTAACACAACTCTAAAGTTTGCAAGGCAAAGATAACTTTCTTTGCCGTTTCATCTGCAATTATGTCGAGATCACTAAAGGATTTATGCGGTTACTGCAAAAGAACATCCCTTTCATCGGGGATGATGCAGCTCAACGATCATTCGATTCTCTCAAGCATGCTTTGACCCATGCACCTTTGTTACATCCACCTGAATATACGAAGGATTATATCCTTTACTTGGTTGCTTCTACTTCCACCATCGCAATGGTGTTAGTCCAAGAAGACTCTAACGACGAAGAAGATGTGATTTACTATCTGAGAAAGAGTTTATCCAGACCTGAACTCAGATATTTGCATGTCGAGAAACTGGCTCTGGCAGTTGTCATCGCTATCCAAAGATTATGCCACTACATCTTATTACGCACCACCACAGTAATCGCAGACTCCAACCCCATGTACCACGTCCTGACATGTCAAGTACTTGGGGGAAAATATTCGAAATGGATCGTTATTCTTCAAGAATTCGATCTCGAGTTTATGAAGGCGAAAGCCAAAAAATCCCTGGTGTTCGCCGAGCTCATCTGTGCTTTTCCTCGTGTCGATGAAAACATCAAACCCGGAGATTCTCTCCCCGATGAATCTCTCTTTCTCATCAGCACCTCTGATCCTTGGTACGGATACATTCTCCTCTACCTTCAAACCCAACATTTTCAGCCCAACATCTCTCGTGATGAATGACGACGCATTCTTCATCACTCTCGTCGTTATCTCATCTTCGGTGACACTTTATATCGCCGTGGCATCGACACCATCCTTCAGCGATGTCTGACTCACGAAGAGGCTGAACGTGTTTTGAATAAGTGTCACCTTGGCGCTTGTGGCGGTCACATTTTCGAAATGGCCATAGCCCAAAAAATCCTACGTGCCAACTATTTTTGGCCCTCGATTTTCAAAGATTGTATTGAGGCTATCAAGAAATGCCCACCCTTCCAAATCTTTAACAAGAAGGCACGCACCCACCCTATGCCGCTGCACCCAATTATCACCATCGGCCCCTTTTCCAAACGGGGCATGGATTTCATGCAGTGTAAGCCTACCTCAGCCGGGGGGAACGGTTACATCATCGTTGCCATCGATTACTTCACCAAATGGGCTGAGGCCATGCCTACCTTCTTGAATGATGGCCATACTGCAGCTCTTTTCCTCTTCAAACACATCATAACTCGTTTTGGTGTACCACGTGCCATTGTCACTGACCATGGTGCACACTTCAAAAACCAGATGATGAGCGAGTTACATGTCAAATTGGGTTTTCGCCATGAAAACTCATCCCCTTACTACCCTCAAGCGAATGGACAAGTTGAAGCCATCAACAAAGTCCTAAAAACCATGATCCAACGCATGGTAGGGGAAAAAAAAACATCATGGCATCTACAATTGTTCTCTGCTTTCTGGGCCTATCGCACCTCTGTGAAAACTTCAACCGGATTCACTCCCTTCCAGTTGGTCTATGGAATTGAAGTCGTCCTACCGATCGAGTGTGAGATTCCATCACTAAAACTGAAAGTAGAACTCCTGCCTCATACTTCCGTCGAAGAAGAATGATTTCTATACCTATCCAAACTAGACGAAATGCGTCGCGATGCTGCTCTCGCCAATGAGGCACATCAAAAACGAATTAAAGGTCAATATGACAAATCCGTCCACCCTCGGACTTTTGTGGAAGGAGACTTAGTCCTTGTTTACGACCAAGCTCATGATAAATTGGGGACAGGAAAGTTAAAACCCATGTGGCACGGTCCCTACATCGTGAAACGTGTCTTACATAAAGGTGCCTACGAATTAGTTGACCACGACGGAATCTCCCTAGAAGAGCCCCGAAACAGGCTTTACCTTAAGAAGTACTATGCCTAGATCACCTAGCATATTGTACTTTGTACATTACTGTATTTAGTTTTGGTGTACTCGAGTCTTTACCATTGCCACTCATGATTGTACCTGTGTTTTCATGCGCAGATGATGTCTTCCTTTCCTATATTTTGTGGATTCACGGATGGCGCTAGCCGACATACCCGGAACATTGCTTCAGCAGGTTGGGTTATTTACCAATTTGACCAGGTGGTGAGTTCAGGAGGCATTTGTTTAGGACCAGCAACCAACAATATGGCAGAATATCAAGCTGTCATTGGACTACTGACCCAAGCTTCCTCTCTAGGTATTTCTCGCATCATTATTTACTTAGACTCCCAACTGGTGGTTCGTCAACTCAACCACATCTACGCTATCCGTAGTCCTATCCTGCTACGCCTACACTTGCAATTTCGTCGTCTCGAACGAATGTTCGATTACATCGAATATAGACACATTCCGAGAGAACTCAATAGTGTTTCGGATTCATTAGCTAACTACATTATGGATCAGTACCTCACCCACATATAAAGATTCAAGGAAATAAAAACTGTACATTGCATGTAAATTAAAACACATCACAGACATCATCATGTACAAATCATTGGCATAATAAAAACTTGAAACTGTATATATATATATATATATATATATATGGCGTGACTGAAATGTTTGTTTTACATCAAAAAGTGTGTAAGAGAGCAAAATATTGGGTCCATCCACCCATACAACATTGCCTGACAAGGCATACAAAAACATGGTCACGAGGAGACTCTGATCTCCCTGCACTGCATTGTGCTGTGAGTAACATACTACTGCACGCACTACACACCTCAACAGAGAATTGATATTCTCTGGCACCCCTACAGTGTGCCGCTGCAGATGCAAAGGTACGTCACCCCTCCGCAGAGGAGGGATACCCATCATAAGGCCTTGGAGGTTCCTCTCAACCTCCTGGAGACCCACCACCGGTACTATTGGGTCTGCTACGAATGGGGTGCCGCCACGATGCCCTGGTACTGGTATATCAACTGAGCACACTGCTCCCTTGTCTGCATGTTGAAAATGAAACATTTGTTAAAAACTCTCTTACATACCCAAAAAAAAAATACATATACATTAGAAAACTTAAAAAACAAAAACTCGACAAGGAATGGCTTAGTCTCTTTCCTGAATCATCCCAATCTTCCCCTTCAGGAAAAATCAAGTCCATACTTCCGCAGAAGTCCACATCGGCATAGGGAAAGTCCTTGATCCAGAGGTACTGCCACCTCATCCAGGCCAAGAAATCACCAGTAAAGTGGAACTCTGACTCCGAGACTAGCCTCAGAGATAGACTAGTCCACCTCTCCATCCGAGTCTCATCCACTGGTCGTACTGCCAGTGCTATCTGAGGCTGCATCTGAGGGATGCGCTTTAGGAAGAATGAAACTAGAAACGAGCCATAGCTGAACTGCTTCTGACCAGTCCTGCACCGTGAGATTTGTTCCTTCACATTCCGAAGGAACGCTGCACTCCAATTGAATAGTGTTGGCTCTAAACACTGAACACCATAGGCCACCTGTGATCTCGATGCCAAGTGAGAACTAGTACTATCGATCGCGCTTGTGATAGCAAATAATATCGACCGGAGAGGCAGATCTCGTATATCCTTGATAGGGATCCTGCCCCCTACCAACCTCGCTCCTGGAACGTAGTGGTGTGCCAGATACACGTCCACCTTCTCAAGTAATGCCCTCTTTCCAGTAAAGGATATGGGGACCCCTCTCTTCGAGAGGCTGATCAAAAAATACACATATTCCAACTCTATGGTTAGGATTTGTGTACCAATGCGGAATCCCTGTTCTGCGACATCCCAAAGGCCAATCATGTGCTCAAGTAATAGAATCTCTCTTTTCATTTTTTGCAATTTGAAAAACTTGAGCAAGCCATAGGCCCGCAAAGCGGTCCACATACGAGGACTCCGTAGAGCGGATAAATCATCCATCTCATGTTCCCGCTCTTTCCATTCAATCATGATTGCCGAAGACACCTACAAAACAAAAAAAATAAAAAATTTCATCATTCCCCACGTTTTTGTAATTTCGGCAATTTTCAAAAACATTTTAAAACATAAAATAAAGTACCCATGTCATCCAAAAGCAACCAATCATCCTTTTTAACCACCACACCCTTTAATACTTGCCAAACAATGATTAAAACGTGTTAAAAATGAAAAACGACCTAAGGGGCTGCGTGGGCAATTGGGGGAAAGTTTTATGAGTTTCTTTTTCTTAAATTGGTCGATCTAATCAATTGCAAGGGTGTAGACATCCTAACAACCCTTCTCTAACACATTTTTGTGAAAGAATCCCCCATTTTATTGATTTTTAAAAGGGAGGCCGATTTGGTTCAAAGAGGGGTGACCTAGGGCTTTGTGTTTTAAATAAATAATGCCATGAAAATCAATTTGAAACCATGCAATTGAAAGAGCTAAGGATGAACACCTACCTGGTTCGAACGGTGAACAAAATGGTCGATCGTATCCCCGGCAGCGAGAAAAAACAAGATTTGCTTCAAATTGAGATTCTCCAACACTCCAAAAATCCTTGCAAATGAAATGGTAAATGAGCTTTTTAAATCAATTATTATTTATAAAATTTCATTTTTTATAAGGTATGGTTATTTTTGGGTTTCTCTAATGATTTAAATGGCTGCACTAAACTCTGGTTTGTAGTTTATGGCATCGCAGGTTTCCTGGCAGTTCTAATGAATCATTCACCTTGTCGCATTTATGAGCATAGTCTTAGTTCATTCTCGAGCTCGAAAATATGAGAACGTAACCGGGTAAACTTTTATCTCTTTTTTCGACCTGTACGGATACGAACACACGAAAAAGGAACCCCCCTGGAGTCTCCTTTAAACCCTTTTCAGACTCTCTAAATATGAAAAGATTGTCGAGTGATCTTGCTTTCTTTCACACTCGTTAAAAGGTCAGAAAGAGCGTCTTTCGAGCGATAGTTTACCCCTTTTTTCGGTCTCGTTAGACTACTGTACGAAAAAGGAACTGAGAGAGTTCTCTTTTAAGTGTTTTTCCAAACAAACCTTCGAGTTTTCTATCTTTGGACTCGTTAAAGCACACATCGACAAACCCATATGGGACTGAACCCTTACTTCTTCCGATTCGTTAAACAAAGGAAGAGGGACTTACCGAAGGTGAGTCATATCGAGCATGTGTTATCCTCCTCAAGCTCATTAAATCAAAAAGAGGTACTCATCTATCTGGATGGGGGAAAAATTGAAAGGAGCAAGCCAAGCAGTCTCTTGAGAACATCATCCAACACTTCTTAGAGTCGCCCTTGAACATGGAACTTTGTCATTTGCACATATCATAATCCGCTAAACCTCTGCACTGAGCCAATCCTCTGAGTTTCCTTTCACTCCTTTGGGTCACTCGACGCAAGTCACACTACCCACTGCATAGTGTTGGTCCATGTCATGTTTTGTTGTTGTGCCTCAGTGTTCAAGGGAAGTATCTGCCTCGAGAGTCAGCCATCCCAAATATCTTACCTCAAAATATATGTCATTCCATGTCCATTTGATCTACCAATTACATCTCCATATCCGTTTCGTGTCGTTGATGGGGGATACATCAAGGCCCTCCCTCGACGAGTCTATTCCTTTTGACTCCAACACATTATCCGAGAATCAGACTTAGAAACCAGTTAGTACTTTGGGACCTGCATGCCTCAATGGCAGGCCTCCTCACATTCGACAGTGGGTTTACATCATTGACCCCTAATCGAATGATTCCACGGATGTTCGAGCTCATCTCATCTATTCACATTCGCTGGAATGTACTAAGGTACCTTGGGAATCACTGACATTGATGGTGATCTCCCTCGCACTTGTTAACGGTTCACACCATTGACTGGTAATCAAGTGGTTTCTGCCATGTTCGACGTCAAGACATCCATTCACATGGTCAGATTCGTACCGTATTGGGATTGGTATGAATACCCTGGGTTGAGCCATCACTTTGATATATGCTTTACCCAGGTTGCGATGGATTTTCTACTGAATAATGACACATACACTGTTACATAGATCCACTCTGTATTGGTCGTGGCTATGTCTTGTCACCTCGTAGATCCACTGTGTATTCTTCGTGGCTATGATTAGTTCATGTCGTCAGAGTATAGATCCACATTGTATCTCTGGTGGCTATACCTTTCTTGTCAATACAATTATGGATCCGCAGTGTATTTTATGGAGGCCATATCCTATTAAGTCTTGATCACCCAAGCATAGGTATGCCTACCTTGGGTTTTGAAATATGTCATGATATTTGTTGGATGTTTGTGTGCAGCTTCCATCAGGTTCTCCGAGTCTATACCCTTGCTTGAGCTTCTACAAAGTATTTCAGTTATCAGTTGGCATCTTCTAACTTCATACTTTGGGGGGCATTCTGTTACACATCAAAATTGCTCAACTGGATAAGTGTCGCATGTCCCTCTCAGTTGTCGTAAGTGTCGTATCTTTCCTACAACTTTCGCAAGTGTCGCAAGTTGGTCACTAGTGTCGCAAATAATGTTTAGACATGCTGTCATGACTACGACACTAAGGAGGCACTTATAACATCTCATATGACTGATTTGAAGGAGGAGAACTAGTTCACTGGAGTAAAATGACTCTTAACACCTGAAAAGGGCTTTTAATCAAGAGTTTTGAGGGTGAACGCTCCCCTGACATAGCCTTAGGAGCGTTGGTGCTCCCCTATAAGGCCTTAGGGAGGGTTATAATGCTTCCTTACCCCTCTGAAGGAGTGTTTCCCACTTCTGAAGCGCTGGCGCTCCCCTTAAGCTTCTCTGGGAGCATTCTAGCGCTCTGATGCCCCTTTTGGAGGAGCGCTCCCTAATCTGGGTCAGTTGTTAGCCCGGTGAGGAGAATAAGGAAAAGATCTTTTGAGATTAGGAGGCAGTTATACTCGAATTCTTGGTTTCATCAAGAGATCCCTGATCTAAGGAGGAGGTTCCCAACTTGTTCTAAACGTAACTCAAGAGGTTAATCTCCTCTCAACCTATACAAACAGGCTCTATGATGGTGGAAAGGGGGAAGAATTGAAGTTATGAAACTTATGATCTTGGAGGAAACTTACAGCCAGCCAAAGGAGAGTGATCAGTGAAGCTACTGTTATCCAGGTTGTGGAGCTTTCAGGCAAGGGTTGGACGAAGGGGACTTGACGAAGCTGTCGCACTCGCATCTATGATTGTAAGTACTACTGTCATTATTCTCATCAATATGACACGCTTGGCCTGTTTCTTTCTAGTTTGTGTCTAATGTCACATGAACTTATCACTAGTTGGTAGATCTGTTTTCAAGTTAACATCAATAGAGTAGGAAGCGGTTGTATCTTGTTTTGTCCACGGGATCCAGCGAGAAGCAAAGGGTCGAAGCGCAACTCGGAGCATGCAGGGACAAACGTCGATATAGAGGTACCTCTGTCATCCTTCCTTCTCATGTGTTAGTTTAGATAGATTTGAAAGGAATTCAGTTTCCATGATAAGCACTTTTCTGTCTAGGGTTAAGGTCAAGCTCTAGAGGTGATCTACCTGTCCGCAGGGAGATTTTCCTACAACACCTTGCAACATGTGGACTTCTTGTGGTCCTTACAAGTCTTGATTACCTATCTTACTAGATGCCATTGATACAACCTTGTGGAATTTTAAAGTCCCTAAAGAACTAGCATGTGGACATATGGATCCTTACAAATCCTTTAAACCCCCTAATGTGATTTAATCTAAGAAAGTTTCGAAAAACTATCCTAGATTGTGAGCATGTGGGCATGCATGTCCCCATTACAATAATATTCAAACTCCCCTAGTGATGTAAACTAAGAAAGTAGATTCAAAAACTATCATAATCTTTGCAACATGTGGGCATGTATGGGCCCTTACAAATTTAAGATGTTTGGAAAAGAAACTAAGAGGGGCCTAGGGGGGATTTGTCCTCTCCTAAAGATTTTGTTTTAAGGGAGATGAAATCTTCCCTCAATCGTTTTTCTAATTCTCAAGATCGCTTTATGGTGTGAGAGAAGAGCATACTCAATGATTGAAGTTTGATTTCTGGTCCCAATGCAAATGTTTATATGTGATAGTAAATGATCTTAACTTAACTTTTACAATCAAAACAAGCCATCCATGTGGAAAAATGAAAGTAAAAGAGGAGAAATGTGGTTCTTTTTAACCCCCTAAGTGCCTATGTTTAGAATAACTCTTCATGTGGTAAGGGAATCTAAGTGTGGTGCATTTACAAATTGCATAAAAGTAATATTTTGAAGGCTAGGGGCCTTCAAAACATCACAAAAAACTCTTACAATGTTGGAATTCTGGACAGATGCACAGGTCACAGTTTAGACAGAGGCGCATGTGGCGCCAATGCACAGAGAACCAAGGACCTGTTGGCACATTGTGTGCAGAATGCATTGAGAAACATAGTGTTGTTGGTGCACAATGCTCGGAAGGCGCACCTGTGGGATGGAAAATCTGCGCATGTTCTGATACGCGTCCGGGAGGAAACTTTTAGGTGGCATTCTCCTCTTCCATATCCAAATTCATCTCTTTGCAGGTAGGGCTAGGACGGTTATGATCCTTGCAAGGAAAATAGGTCAAAATGAAGTGCTCAAATAACCCAAATAGGGACGAAATTGATACCTTATCCCCAGTACAGTCACCAATCTGTTCTGTCCTTTTTGTCACTCCAATGAGCAAAAGAAGGGCACTTGCAAGTCTAGTTGGGCCTACTAGACAGGACAGAGGTTAGTGTATGAATCAAATGACTCAATCACATGAAATAAACAAACAACTAAGCTAACAACAACTAAATAAATAAAACTAAAATGCATGAGGAAATTAGAACCAAAATCAATCAAACAATTGACCAATAATCATGCCATCAATAGAGAAGTATATTAATGGGAAAACACCGTAAAGAAAGGGGGAATTATGGATCCCCTCTTCCTCCTTGGGAGGGCTCTTAAATCCCCTATGTGAGAGAACTTTTAACAAATGGTAAACTAGAAATCAAATGGTGAAGAAATCCAATCTTATTCCCTCAGAGGTGAATAGCTTAATGAGATGATGCTAGTATGCTCCAAGAAGGAAAGAGGTTCCTTGTAGGAAAATATAAGCAGCATAACAATACAATGAGATTCTTGAATTCATAGTGAATACATGGCCTCTTTTTATAGAAAATCTTTGAGGCATTATCCAACCGGACTTTAGTGTGAACAAGGGGCCCTTTAGGGCACCCTTAGGTCTTTGACCAGCCTCCCATTCGGATTCAGCTCAGATTTGAGGGTCAAATCAAGTTGGGAGTTGGTCCAGAAGTGGGTGAAGGGTCGACATTAACCATAAATGTGTTTTTCACAGGTGTGCGTGGATTTTATCGTACACAGTCACGCATCAGGCGCATGCGTGCTTTTTGGCATTTTTGACTTGAGCACATGCATGCGCTTCCTTTAGATTTTGAGTGCATGTCAATTTTTAGACCAGTTGTATAGTTTGTGCCTTTTGAAAAATGTATTTTTGGGGTTGCAGGTGAACTAATAGATGTTTGGAGATATTGGATTCATGTAACCATTTGCGGATGAAATTTCGGTGATAACACACCTAACTTCCTTTGCACAAAAAGAGGTGATTTTCATCTATCCACCAGACACCTGAAAATCAGGTGGAGATAGTTTACATCAACCCCAATATATCATTGAGAGTACATGAAATGAATCTCAGTGATCCGGATTATTTTTGGCACGAAATGAGAGCAGAGATATAATAAAGAAATGCACAAAGATATCATGTATATCCAATAACATAAGAGAAATATATCAGAGATGCAACCATAAACATAGGGATACAGTAATACACGATTTCTATTAATGAAAGAAATGTACAGAGACTGTAGAAATATAGAGTGAAAGACTCACTAGAATGGTGGCAGCTTATCTCTAAGAAGAGATGTGATGACTACTCTCATTCGCAAGAAGATCATTATAATGAGGCTCTGAAGGCCCTTTTACAATAAACGGGAATTCCAAAAGTCATAGACATCCAAAAACCTAACCCTAGGAGATGAAGCACCAAAAGTCATGTGGGCCCCGTTTGGGTAAGTTAGTACATCAACTTCCCGGGGTCGTAACTTTTGCATACGATCTTCGTTTTAGGTGTATGATAGCTCATTGGAAAGGTATCATCAACAAGATTCATTTTGGGGGCTCAATCATGCCTTTGGCTATCAAGTAGATACACGTGAGAGGACGATGTGTAGAATGAATCTTTACACTTTTTTGCAGCCTTGTCGACCTGCTTTTGTTGGATAGAAGGTGCTTGGGGCAGGGTTGTAGTGTTGCAGTGTCCTTTGTTCTCCTTTTGAACAGATTGTGAAGAAGTTGAATTTTGCAGTATGAGATACTTCCTTGTGGCACTTTTTAGGTGGAACAATCATCAAAACTACCTCTAGTATTCTATAGAGATGACCCCCCAAAGTAACAATGACACTACGAGGTCGAAACTCATAAACAACATGGCATTTCCACATATATGGTTGGCCCAAGAGAACATCACAGACATCCAGTGGGGAAACATCACATAATACCTCATCCCTGAAGGGTTGGATTCCGTATGACAATCGACATTGTTGGCTGACACAGAGATATCATCCTTGCCGAAGCCACCCGATGTTGTATGGTTGCAGGTGTGGTGTTGTCGACAATCCCAACTATTTGATGACCTCTATTGAGATGAGGTTTTTCTGGCTTCCACTATCAACAATAAAATGTAGCAGGGCCCCCTTCACCCACATATGTGAATGAAAAAGGTGCTCCCCCTCTTCAGGATCTATTGGCTCTTCTGGTTGAATTGTCACGGTCGCAACAATAGCAGTGGGGTCTGCGTCAATGATCTGTCCTTTACCAGTATTTTCAGAATCAGATTCTGAATCAGGGTTCAGCTCCTTGTCTTTGATCTCGGCCACCAGTGACTATTTTGAGCAATATTCATCAGTGTTGTGCCAGAGGCTTTTGTGGAAATCACACCATTTTCCAGTGTCCTTCTTTGTCTTCCTGGGACCCGTCTTTTCCTGTGTCTTGGACTGGTTTTTGGGAGACTATTTGTTAGGGCCATCTTTTTCATACTTTGGTTGTTGCGGATTTGTAGACCCGAACTGCCATTTGTTCTGGTGCTTAAATTTTTTCTCAATTTTAACAGCATATTGATAAGCAGCATTGAGTGATGAGATGTCCAGAAAATCCATTTCAGTTTAGATGTATCTGTGTAGAGCCCCACAGTATTTCAGAACCAAATGTCGCTCGGAATATTTGATCCCAAATTGGTGCGCAAGGTATGGAAGGCATTGGTGAACTCTGGAACTGTTTGGCCCCTCTCTTGCCACAGTGTGTTCCATCTCATGTACTGGTCCTCATAGTCACCAATAGGGTAATATTGTTCTTTTACCACATCCACAAAAAAATCCCAAGTGGGATCGGCCCCATATATTCCAAGATCCTCTGTGGAACTTTGCTCCTAGTAAATTTCCCACCAATTTTTGACATGAGGGAGAGATTTAAGGAGTACGAAGGTGATCTTTTCTTTGTCAGAAAAATTGTGAACAGAGAAATAACCTTCTAGCAGAGTTAACCATTTTTCTAGGGCTTCTGCATCTATCTGTCCTTCAAATACAGGAATATCAAAATTAACTTGTACCTTTAAAGGTGAGGTGCCTCCAAAGTGGCCGCTTGATGAAGATGCGCCTGATGCTATCGACAGGCATTTAAGGATGTGAGAAAAATTCTCCATCATTTTGTCTCTCTTTCGCGTGAGAGCTTGCTTAAGCAACAGATTGATAGGATCGTCTGCTCCATTGTTTTTCTTTTCTTCTGCCATTGAGGGTTTCTTGGGTGTGCGAGAGCAATTTTATTCAAGAGAGACAATCTCGAGACCCAACTTTCTATACTCAGACCTCGTCGAAGACATGCACTGAAAAAAAATGATCAAGAGCACCCTGCTCAGATACCACTGATCCAGATTATTTTCGGCACGAAATGAGAGCGGAGATATAATAAAGAAATGCATAGATATATCATTTATATCCAATAACATAAGAGAAATATATCAGAGATGAAACCATAAACACAAGCATACAGTAATACACAATTTCTATTAATGAAAGAAATGTACAGAGACTGTAAAAATACAGAGTGAAAGAGTCGCTAGAATGGTGGCATCTTATCTCTGAGAAGAGATGTGACGGCTACTCGCATTTGCAAGAAGATCATTACAATGAGGCTCTAAAGGCCCTTTTACAATAAACGGGAATTCCAAAATTCATAGACATCCAAAAACCTAACCCTAGGAGATGAGGCAACAAAAGTCATGTGGGCCTCGTTTGGGTAAGTTAGTACATCAACTTCCCAGGGCCGTAACTTTTGCATACGATCTCCTTTTTAGGCATATGATAGCTCGTTGGAAAGGTATAGTTGAGGAGATTCATTTTGGGGGCTCAATCATGCCTTAGACTATCATTGAGAACCTCTATCTCGAAAAACTTTCATCTAGGCCCTCAAAATGGCCCCGGAAGTTAAAACCTGCTAAAAATAGTAAATTGCCAAAATTGCCAGAAAGTTTTTTTGAGCCAGTTGGAAAAGGTGGGTGGCCACTGATATCCACATAGATCACTCAGCAGCAACACCAACTGGGACATTTGGGAACTAGGGAAATCCTCCCCTCTCCTGGATAGCCCAGTGATAAAGTAAATATCCTCCTCAGTGGGATGGTACCACTGATCCAGACCCACATGGAAAGCTTGTGTATGGAGATTCCATCGATGGATCAGATGCACCAACAACCTGGATCTCCTCTTAAGGTGTGTAGCCTCCTCATGGTACTTAAGGATGCCTACATTCCTCAAGAGAACATGAGTCACTACAGTAATAGGGAGAGGGTACAAATCCCTCTCCCTCTCCCTTGCCTCACATTCTTGTACAACATTGTACAGGTCCACCCTCTACTCCTGTTGTTGCTACTTCTCTCTCTGCTCATGTCTCTGCATGATTATCATATAAAATACATCAACCTCACTCATACTTAAAACATAAAAAAAAATCTATTGAATGGGAAATTTATGTATAAATACAGAAAAATAACTTCCTTCAAAAAATAAGTTAATTGCATTAATGGTGCACCCAAAAAATAGTCACGCATCATCAACGGTGCGCATACAGATATTGGAAACAACATGCCTGGTGCGTCATTGTAAGCTAATGCACTGAACAAAATATGTTCTACTATGTTATGCGGTGCGTAGGAAAAAAGTACTACATTGGGGCGCTACACTACAACACATACACCCCGGTGTGTTACATTTATCCACTGCACTGCTTAAAAAAAAAACAAATTAAAATATTAATGCACGTAAAAAATTATTTAAAAATTAGAAAAAAAGTGGTGTGTGTATGTTCACTACACACATCGGTGCATGTAATGAATGTCAACGCACTGTCACATAAACTTTTCCAAATTTTTGAATATGAAACTTTTTACAGTGCATTATGGTCATTACTATCGCATCGCATACAGTGTGTTAAGCCCTAATATTGGCTCATTACCCCTTAATTGGGGCATATTATATTAGTAATGTTATTTTATTTATGTTGGCATTAGGCCATTAGTTGTAATTATACCTCCTAGTCTCCTATATATACCAAGGAGACATTTTCATTTTGAATCATCTTGTACTTGAACATTTAAGAGGGGTAAAAGGAGGTTCCCCCCCAAAGAGGATTATTATCTGAAATTATCTCTTTTTCAAGGTGTTGAGTACTTTTTCTGAGGTTTTTCCATGCTATATTGATATTTGATTCCTAACATATGGTATCAGAGCTCAAGGTCTTGGGGTTTCGCTGCTACATCTGAGACACCTTGGAATTTTCACTATAACTTGTTTTCTACAACATTTTAGAAGGAACGGATTGGAATATATTTAGTATATGGAACAAGGTACATTGGGTTAAAAATTCATCTCCTGAGGCCTTATACTTTTGGAGATACGGCCTGTACAATATAGGGTTCTGGAATCATCCTGAAATGAGTCATTGCAGAATTTTCGCTATAAAAAAAATTCTGTAATGTTTCAGACCCTAAAATCTAGAGGATATTTATATAAATTAGTAAGGTATCTATGGTAAAAATTTTAGCTTCTGGGTCATCTGAAATTTGTAGATACACCATGTGTAAGATAGGGCATCTGACTAGTCCTATTGACTAGTCTCATGAAGGTGTTCCAGGTAAAATAATCATAACTTCTTCCTAAAGTATCCAAATTGAGTAGGACTAGTTTCATTGGATTGTGGACAATCTTTAGTATTTCTGGTGTGAGTTTCAGAATTTTATATCAATTATTTTGTGTGGGGAAAGCTATACAAGTGAGATATCCTGGAAAGACCAAAAATTGGCAAGTTGTGGAGAAGCTACCATAAATTCTACTTGGCACATGCAATTTCGATCAGACCTATGGAATTGTAGAGAATAAATAACAGAGAACTACATAAAAGAAAGTTTCATACCCATAAGGGTCAAAACTTGGGAGATATAACAGAAGAAATATTGTCTAGCAGAACCACCTTAAAATCAAGGTTCAAAAGTGATACTTGGCCAATATGCCACCAAAAAAGGGAACTTCTACACAAAATAGGCCTCCAGAAAATCCTATTGGGACTCTTAATGAAGGTGAAGAAATGTGTAGGGATATAAATGAACTACAAAATAATATGGATTCAATGGAAGCTATGTTGGATACTAAGATGGATGGCTTAAAAGGGGAGATCATGGAAGTATTGAAAATTTTCGTAACAAAGAAGACACTTGAAAGTGAAAATGCATCCCATGAAATTCATGATGAGGACACAAGGAAGATGAATCAATAATGGAGAAACTCCAACTTTGGTTTGAATACCAACCATGTTCCTAAGATTGATATGAGGAAGTTTGATGGCAAGGACTCAATCACATGGATACTTCAGATGGAGCAATTCTTTGATCTCCATAATGTGCCACATACACAAAAGGTATGAATTGCTTATTTATATTTAGAACCTAATCAATTTGTATGGTATTGATGGCTTTGTTCTCGCAAATCACTCGTCACTTGGACAATTTGCATGGAAGAAATGATAGGACACTATGAGGATACAAGGAGCAATACCTTCTTTAGCCAATTGATAAAAGGGTTCAGTTACCGAGCGCATTGAGAACTTCCAAAGATTGAATATAAAGGTAACCGATGTTCCAGATGAGCACTTGATTGATGTATTCATAGGAACTTTAAAGGATAACATTCAACATGAGGTTCGCTTTTGGGAACCCAAATCTTTGGAGAATGCATTTAAGGTGGCAAGAAATGTTGAAAGTAAAAATATGGCTATGGCTACTAGAAGGACCAATCCTAACATCTATAGAGAGAACAATGCTCCTTCTTCT
>ML779800.1:1018711-1029866 GCA_009831015.1 Picea engelmannii
GTTAGTAATTTTTGATGATATACTAATCTATAGAAAGTCTTGGGAGGATCATGTGCGACATGTTGACAAGGTGCTACAACTACTAAAGGAGCAACAACTATATGCCAAACCATACAAATGTTTCTTTGGAGTAAATGAGGTAGAGTATTTGTGTCATATTGTATCTCATGAAGGTGTCAAGGTAGACCCTAACAAGATTAAGGCCATGATGGACTGGCTAATTCCAAAAACATTAAAGAATCTTAGAGGATTTTTGGGTTTGACAGGTTACTACCGCAAGTTTGTTCGAACCTATGGAAGAATAGCAGCACCTTTAACGACACTAACTAAAAAGGATGCATTTTCATGGACTCCAGAGGAAACTAAATATTTTGAACAACTTAAAGAGGTGATGTGTAAAGCTCCTATCTTGACCACTCCAGACTTCACAAAAACCTTTATTGTGGAATGTGATACCTCGAGAAATGGAATTGGTGTTGTCCTAATGCAAGAAGGAAGGCCCCTGTCTTTTGAAAGTTGACCACTCAAGGGAAAAGACTTACACAAACCCATTTATGAGAAAGAAATGATGGCAATACTACATGCATTGAAGAAATGGCATCCTTACCTAATAGGTAGGCACTTCAAGTTCAAAACAGATCATGATAGTCTTAAATACTTCTTGGAACAAATACTATCTTCAGAAGAACAACAAAAATGGGTAACCAAGATATTGGGTTATGATTTTGAAATCATCTATAAAAAGGGAAAGAAAAATGTTGTGGAAAATTAACTCTCAATAAAGGATGAAGATGTTGAGGCCTTTCTTTGTGTTATATTGATCATCCAACCCGGTTGGATAATAGAAGCAAGGGATGAATGGAAGAATGACGAAAAAGTGTGGACTCTCATTCAAAGGTTGCAGCAGGATTCCAGTGCATCAAATACATTTACATGGAAAAATGATTCACTATGGTACAAATATCACTTATATTTATGTAATAACTCCCAACTAAAACAAAAGCTACTATTGGAATTGCACACCTCTCCAGTAGGAGGGCACTCAGGATTTTTGAAAACCTACCATACAGTCAAGAAGGATTTTTTTTTGGATGGCCTTAAAACTGATGTTCAAAGGTTTGTGGCAGAATGTTTGGTTTGCCAACAAAATAAGGTGGAAACAATTAAGAACCCGAGTCTTTTACAACCACTATCCATCCCAAGTCAGCGTTGGGAGGAGGTTTCTATGGATTTCATCACAAGGTTACCAAAGTATGAAGGAAAGAGTGTCATCGTGTGATTGTTGATAGACTGACCAAGTACACACACTTTTGTGCACTCTCTAATCCCTTCAAAGCTAGTACATTTGCCACCACATTCATGGAGACAGTTCAAAAGCTACATGGAAGCCCAAAGATTATTGTAAGTGACAGAGATCCGATCTTCACTGGACATTTTTGGACAGAATTATTTTCTTGTTTGGGTGCTCAATTGGCTCATAGATCATCATATCATCCTCAATCTGATGGACAAACCGAGATATTAAACAAATGTCTGGAAGTCTACCTTCGTTGCTTTGTCTCTGATAAACAAACACAATGGTTCAAATGGTTACCCTTGGTAGAATGGTGGTATAACACTTCATTTCATACTGCAACAAAAATGACACCATTTATGGCACTTTATGGATACCACCCTCCTTCCATCACTTCTTCTCTAAAAGAAAAATCTAAGGTTCAAACAGTGTAAGATCACATCGAGAATCAACAGCAAGTTCTCCAAATCTTAAAGGACAACCTGACCATGGTACAGAATCGCATGAAACAACAAGTAGATCAACATCATAGTGAAAGAAGTTTTGAAGTAGGGGATTGGGTATTTTTAAGACTACAACCATACAAACAGATGTCCCTCAAGCAAGCCAAGAAGGATAATAAATTATCACCAAAGTACTATGGCCATTATAAGGTGTTGCAAAAGATTGGTAGTATGGAATACAAATTGGAGTTGCTTGCATCTTCACGAGTACACCCATTTTTCCAAGTATCATGCTTAAAGAAGGTTATAGGCGACAAGATCCCAGTTCAAACTATATTGCTAGAACTTGATGAGGAAGTAAAAATCATATTGGATCCTGAAGCCATCAGTGACACAATAATTCGCCAGCTAAGGAATAGATCCATTTCAGAGTATCGCATTAAGTGGAGGAAACTACCGGCTGAAGATTCCACTTGGGAAGATGAGTCTTTTATACAGAAGCATCTAGAGTTACTCAAGCATTGCGGACAACACTTGTCTCAAGGGGAAGGGCATGTTAATCCCTAATATTGGCTCATTACCTCTTAATTGGGGCATATTTTTATTTTTTTTTAAATAAAAAAGGTGTAGTTCCTGCTATAATATATTAACTCAAAACTTTGACAAAATACACAGCATCCAAGCTATAGTCACCAAAAAAATGTTGTCGGTAACCGGAAACCAGCATTATTGGGAAGTACCTAGCATTTTATACAGTAATATATTCAATAAAAAGACATCTGTCCTGCCCGTAGGAAACCAGGACAGATGCCATTGGTCCAAAGAAACATATAGCAATTAACACATAAAAACAAGAACCTGGAGAGCCAGGCAGCCTAGTCATCCAGTGACGTGTCTTTCCCATCAGCATCCGTCGAGTTGTCAAAATCCTGCATGCACATGGGGCACCTACGCTGAGCTGGGGCCCCGGAAAGCGCTTCGAGGAGCAGATCTAAGCGTTGTCCCATAGTGAGAGCCCTGTGTTCCAGGTCCGCGATGTGGCTGCGGAGCTCGAACACCAAGGCCAGGTGTTCACCACTTAGGATGGGAGCATTCCTCCTTTCCTCGTCTTTGCCATTGTCAGCCGTTGCCTTCTCATCTGTCACCACCTTCTCCAACTGCTCATCCTCTATGGCCTGTTGGTCACTTAACCATGGAATTTCTTCCACCACACAACCAGGAAGGTCGTCGACCATAGTCGGGGCACTGTTGTTATCCTGCCTGGTGAGCGTCTCCCTATTGCTTGACTTCTCATTACATATCAGGTCCCCGATTGACGGGTCCTCCTCCACAACACAACCAGAAAACCAGTCCATAGGTTCGTTCGCCTTCTCTGCCCTGCTGCTGCCAGCGTCTTGCTCGACAATAGAATTGAGCGTCGCTCGTCCCTCAACCCGTGCCTTTTTCCTGAGGATGGAAGAGGCCAGAGCCAAGGCCCGTTCGAGCTCCTCCTCCTTGCGCCTCTGCGCCTTGTGTGCTTCCCAGGAAGAACCTCGACGAGGTGTACCTCTTCACCTGACCATTTTTCCAATGCCAATGCCAGTTAAGAGCAGAACAGAGTTAGGAAAGGACCAATTCGAAAACCTCTGCGAGTGCCGAGCGCTGGAAGGCCAGCTCTGCCGGAGACAGAGAAGCCACCAGCCCTTGAAGAACTCCCCAGAGTACAGAAAGAAGGCGGTAATTGACCCAGCTATTGACGCACCAGGAGTCGGCCTTCTTTACTCGGGCTCCAAAGAAAAATTATAATCAAACTGTCTGCTCCTCCTTCCGTCCATAACCATGAATTCATAAGCGCATGGGATGTTAATTACCACGCGAGGGAGGAGTACCTCCTCCAACAGACCTATGCTATGGTCGTCCATCTGCGTTAAATGTCGCGCGAGGGTGGCGGTCCATCAGCATTTAACCATCGCTGAGTGCGAGTCCAGGTGTCTCATCGGCTCCTCCGCGTGTCACCCCATCCGGGGTTAATTGGAGCATATTATATTAGTAATGTTATTTTATTTATGTCGGCTTTAGGCCATTAGTTGTAATTATACCTCCTAGTCTCCTATATATACCAAGGAGACATTTTCATTTTGAATCATCTTGTACTTGAACATTTAAGTGGGGTAAAAGGAGGTTTCCCCCTCGAAGAGGCTTATTATCTAAAATTATATCTTTTTCAAGGCGTTAAGTACTTTTTCTGAGGTTTTTCTATGCTATATTGATATTTGGTTCCTAACACAGTGCCACCAAAACATTTATGGTGTGCACAACAACACAATGTTACATTTATCAGCAGTGTGTTTGGTAAACATGAACACCCCGGTGTGCATGTTTACCAATGCACTACGTAAAAATATATTTGATAAGGGTAGTGTTCCATGTACTTTAACAACCCAGTGCACTATCTATACTTTGACGTACTGCCCCACCAATTATATGATTTTCTTTGGTGCATCGTTAAATGGACGCATCGTTGCATTTATGTTTACCAATGCACCACCAAAAAAGGCAACAAGGTACATGGTGCACCCTGTAAATTTACAGGTAGCACCATAGGCAATGCGAGCCGAGCACTTCGAACACACCGCGCAAATCTTATATTTTTTACACTTAAAATTTCACTCAATTTTAAATTTTAATTCGGTGAAAACTTAAGTTATGAAGAAATAAGGACATTACTTGGACATTTTGTCTTCGGAGAGGCATGGTTGCGATGTACTCAAAAAACTAAATTTTCACATCGTTTAGAAAAATTTGAAATTCAAGCACCGAGCAACAGATGAAAGGAAGGCAACAAAGGAAAGCACTGATGGAAGGGTGCTTTAGATGGGCAAAGGTTGCACCGATGCTTTTGAGCTCTACAACACTAAAAATGGTAAAAATGATTTTTACCGTCGGTAAAAAAAAATTATAAAACCTTGTTCTAGTGCGCCTGATGAACAACCGCATCAGGGCGTACATGTTTAATTAGCACACTGGTTATATTTAAAAAAAACAGTTCTAGCATAGTGCACGTGTGTTTGGGCACGTGTGCACATCGGTGCATTTACTACTACAAAGTGCACCGCCGTACATTGTTTGAAAAAATACAATGGTGCATTTTGTTTTGTTTAAGCATGACACGATGTGGTATAATAATAGATGCCCCGGTGTGGCCGGTTTTAAATAGAGCACCGTGTAAATTTTGAAATTAATCCTAACCCGATGCTCCATATTGGAGCACCAGTGCGCATGATACAATGGAGTGAAGCGGAATATATTTTTTGACACAATCCTACATTGGTGCGTAAATGTATTTTATTTAACCATATAACAGTGTGCTCTACTAATAGTGCATTGGTGCTTCCATTGTTACATTTCGAACCAAATCTTTTTTAAAGAACGTTATTATGATGCGTCATTATTTATGTAGTGCACCGGATAATATTTTTCTTTATTTGAAATAACTCCACTACGGTGCACTAGTTTTGAGGGCACCAATGCGCCTGTTGTATAAAATGCACCAGTGCATTATGTACTTACAAAATCACTTGTGTAAAAACATCTGCTAAAACCTCTTCCCGCTCACCTCCACTAGTATCATCCACTATAAATGGATTTTGGGGCTATTTTTATAGGGGTGTCCGCAAAAACCTCCACTAGAGGGTCTTTTCCTTGTAGTGAAATGTGTAGATGATAGAAGAAGAAGAGCGTGATGATCAACTGAGTATAGCAGCATTTATGTGTGGAGGAGAAAGAACAAGAGATGATGTGACAGATCAAGGAACTTACCAGTGGGTCAGGAAAGCAACAGAACCTCTTTCATTGCTTGATCCTAGAAAAGAGAAAGAGACCTACAAGAAAGCAAGGAAAGAATTGGTAGGATCATAATGGATGGCATCTACCTCAACCATGCCACCTTTGTATGACATACTACATGTCTATGACATGCCACCAATATAATACCAAACGAATATAGAAAGGTAAGTTGAGAAGGTAAGTACTTTGAAAAGTTTCTTAAAGAGTTGTTTAGAGATAATGAAGGATGAGACTATGGTAAGCATGTTATGCAGGATGATTTATCATTGCATGCAAGATAGAGAACAAGTTGTCTCACAATGAATGATTAACTAGGTACATCACAAGAAGAGGACTAGGTACATCGCAAGAAGAGAAAGAATAGGGAGTTTCGACTTAGTGCGCAGATAGGAGGTTATGACATGGATAATATCATTTTGGACCTGGGATCTGATTTAAATGTTATTCCAAAGTAGACATAGAGATGATGGGTAAGTCAAAGTTGATATGGTCACCTATTTAGTTGAGGTTAGCGAATTAACATAAGATTGTTCTGATTGGAAGACTAACAGAGGTGAATTTTAACATTGGTGGAGTGTGCAACATCGTACACTTTGAAGTAATTGAGATAGTAGATGGAAGCAAACCTTATCTAGCATTTTTAGGACTTTATTGGGATTTTGATAACCAAGCTATCATTGACCTGAAGAAGAGGCAAATGGTTTTTGAAGCAGGAGACTTGAAACTTATTGTGTCATTAGATCCAATAGAAGGAAGAAGATATGTGGAACCAACAAAGGGAAAATAACTATATAAACTTTATAATATTACTACGCAGATGGATGATTATGTTAATCCTACAACTAATGGTGCACTAAGTTGGAGAAGCATGAGTTCTTGCGCATCAGATTCAAAAGAAGGCCTAGAGCACTAGCAATAAAGATTGCATGAAGTGTCTACCAAGAGGTGTGCTAGGATTACCTGGTCATTGTGTTGGATTGGCACTGAGGTATGTTATCTCTTGAAGTATGATGGACTAATGAATGTAGATATTTTTGTGGAATAATTTGAATTACAGATGCCAAATCAACATAGATTACTATTGTTAGTGCTAAAAATTGTTCCTAGACTGCAATAGGGCCAAACCTAGCACATCTTAGTTATTGCAATGTTTGGTTTGTTTGGTAGTTAGGTTGAGGAATGAGGTCACAAGGGCTTAACAAGTATGATATTTAAGATCAAATATTTCTAATACAAATTATAACACTTCATAGGTTATTGGCATACAACTTAAAGGCCAAGCAACACATGAATATATGGAATAATAGAGGAAAAGGATAAATGTATGGGAAAGGAAGCTATACATTTACAAAAGAATATGTTCTGATATTAAAACATCGTTAAAATATAAAAACCATGTGCAAGGATACAAATTACAAGCTACAGACAATAAACAAAAGAATCTCTACTTGACTTGAAGAAGAACATAAATCAAGAAGAATACAAATTGACTTAAAAATTGATGATCAATAAGCATGATAATGTCTCTACTGTATTAGAAAGTGAAGAATATACACAATAAAATACACCCCTTTAGACTCTTCGCTTCCTCCTCCGTCACCCCCCCCCCTCCTCATTACACTGCAAGTGATGAAATAAATAGAAGATCCAACCTCCGATCAGTTATCCACCCTTTGGCACAAATATATGAAAATAAACTATAAAAAAAAAACAATCCATGATCTATTTGCAAGAAATATGGGACAGTGAATTCGAATTCCTTCCAATATGTGTTCTGGAGTCATATTGCTCATTTCTCTACCACTTGTAGCTCGAATATCTACTTGATATGCTACCTAAAAATATTCAACTCAATTTAAATAAGAAAATCATCCTTTGATTGCCACTCTCCTCCATCATATCTGGAACTAATTCTTGACTATTGATTCTATGCCTTAGGATGCACTTTAGTTGAGATTTGACCTACAATTTTTTCCTTTATTTGTCAATGATTTTCCCAAATCCTGTCTCTGTTGCGATCTAGAGATGATGGTTTGACTGTTGATAATATTCTAGGCAATTGTGTTTTGATTAGACAAATATTTCTCCCAAACTGTTGAGAAATTTCAAAAATCATCTGCATGCAAGGTAAATGGACTAATTCTGGAAGTGGGTTTTTAATGGTTTTGGAAGATTCAATACCATTTGATCGAAAATGGAGCCCAAAATTCTCCTCATTTTATGATGATGGGAACTAATCTTAACAATATGCTCTGAGAAGGAAAATAATCTATTGCTTCTATTCCCAGAGGGAGAAACTTTGGCAACACCTAAAATTTGAGCCCAAGCATTTGTCACGGGATCATAAACATATGTTGATTGAAGCGGAATCAATCCACCTCTACTCGTGTTTTGTTTCATTAGAACTCATTTGTGGTATTGAATCTCCATATTTAGCATGAAATAAAGACTTTTATATGATTTCCAAACAACTTTCGTGCATCCTCTACTTTCTTTGCATAGTCTCCAAACCCTCAACAAGGCACCTGTGAACTCGAATTTGGACATTCTGATCATAATATTTGGATACGATTGACTCTTTTATTTAATGCACAACATTTACACAAATACCTCCAAAGGAAAATATTGTTTATTGATGATCCTGAGAATGATTAAAATTGGTGAAACATAATAAAAGTGAAGCTATAGAAATTCTGCAATTTTAAGACTTTTCCAAACTCTTGAATTCTATCACTTGTTCACTAAATCCTTCACTTTCTTGGAACTCTTTTGCAATCCCCGAAATATCATGCAAAGCCTTTAAGGTATATTATGGTAGAGCAATGATTTCTCCTTTGGGCGCAAGACCATTGATACAACAACAAAACTATATGTATAATCATGTTCATTTTTGTAGGACTGTATGTTTTAATGGTTCTTTTAAGATCAGGGAATCCCACTCATGATTACCTTGAACTGCTTTGTTTTTTTCTCATGATGAGTGACTTCCTCTTCAAGCACAGATATAGCTGTTATTATCTCCTTTTCTTTGAAAATTTCCTTTGTTCGATTGAGATGAGACTTGAATGAAAATCCACAATCCATATGCTTTAGTTTGATGAAGCCAATATATGCTCTTTAGCGCCAAATCAAATAATTGAGTTGTTCGGAGTCGGCAAGTAACACACGCTACAACAGATTGACGCACTATGATTGTGCATGGAGTGAGACATATCCCACATGCATAGAGGAAAGACCTATTTTGTGTTTATACACACCAACATCTAAGACATGTCTCGACGTGTAGTGCACCTATATTTCCCCATCGTGGGCTCCTCCCTTGGTGCTTGGTGAAATCACTTTGCATAATGTTTTACATTGGAATTGACCTTGGAGATTGGGCATGACCTTAAATGAGATTTGAATAAAGACCCAATAATTTTGGCAAAATAAAGAGAAGTCGATGAAGAAGTTTTACAGATCTTACAAAAATGTGTGCTACAAGAATGTGTTTCTTCTGATAGCGTCTTTTCCATATGTGCTATTAGATCTGATATCTGGCCAAAGTTCAAACTTTTAACATTTCAACTTTAAATACTAACATTGGGTCCTTATGGGGATGATCCTCTCTCTGTGAGGCATCAAGAACTCAGAGATCAACATTCCTTCATCATCTCTATCCATGCAACCTTCCATTCAATTTTGAAACCATACCATACTAGAGCCTTGTATCCATTGGGCTTATGGAGTCTTATACCTCTTCCAAATCTTTGCAACTTATTCAAATCTGAACACTCACTGCTGAAAACAAAACAAACTGTTCCAAACTAGTTCTTGAATACTATCTTATTTCACACACTACCCTACTCTTAATCAATTAAAATCAACTAATCATTTGTAATCATACTTCCAATGAAGCCATGATAGAATCCAACTGCCTATAAGATATTTTTGTATGTAGATGAAAGTAAAAGAAGAATATAACATTTGTAGTAGAAATTTGATTTGCAGCACATACTTACAACCACAATCCACTTTGATTCTAAATGTTGCAACGCTCAAAGCTTTTGAAAACCACAACTCCATGTAAATGGCCACTAGTTCATGAAAATGTAGCTAATGTAAAAAACCAAACTATCCATTTGCAGTTCCTACTCTGTTAGTGAGACCATGATTTCCTTGATCTTCTAGGAAAACTCATGATCAACATTGGTTCCATAACAAACACTGGAAGCCATACATTCTTACAATATGAACTTGGTGATTTGCTCGACAATGGGCAAATAAGAAGGCATTAACAACTTCTCATGCAATTATTCTTGATCTCCTTTACTATATCCCTATGACTTAGATCTGTAACTATCTTTTTCTAATGTATACACTTGATCTTTGACATCAAAATACTCAAAAGAAACATCTTGATCTTCATGAACATTTAAAATAGTAGATACATCTAATACAATGTCAAATGTATCTACGATATTACTATCATAATGAAGATCATTCAAACCCTCTTGAACCTCATGGAAAGTACTTTCTTCTACAATAGATTTTTCATCACAAGTATACTTTTCGTAACTAGAAGAGTGTTTACAAAGCAAAGAAAACTCATCACACCATCTTTTCAGAAGAAAAATACTCTTTACAAAAAAATGGAAAGCAGCATGAAAACCTGTCAAAGAGTTGATACTGGCAACTGGAAGACATCGACACCAGTCACGAGCGATTCCCTCCAAAGAGTATCTGAAAATATTGACATGAACATTCTCATGCATGATCTGAAGTCAATGAATAAAATCATGGAAATCTAGGAAGTGTTCAACTGGTACTTCCCAATTGTTGGTTGTGGAGCCTGATTATCTTCCTGATGCAGAGGTCCTTTGCTTTCAGCCGTGTCTATACCCCATGAAGTATTTACACCCCAGAAGTATGTACACTCTTCCAAGCGGGGGAGTGCAGAGGGGGGTACCCCCTCTGCGGGATCCGGGGGGTCCATCCCCCTGGCTGGGGGGTCTGGGGGCAAGCGGACCCCCAGCAGGGGTTCGAGGGTGAAGCCCCCGAAGAAAAAATTGCCTTATAAAAGTATATTGTAATTTCATTTTAAATCTAGACCGTTCATTATAAGGTCACAGATCTAATGGTAGAGATTATGTTAGGGTTTTTTCCCTAGAAGGCAACCCTCTTTTATGAGGGAAATGTATTGTGGCTATGATTTGATGGGTGAATATTGTATTCTGAGAGAGGAGACTGTGAGAGAAAGAAGAGGAAGTTACAACGGGTTTTGATGTAGGTTGTATCCCTTCATTTGCTGGATAATAATAAAGGAAGGACCTGGCAATTTCTCTGGTGGACGTAGCCCACACTGCGTGAAACACGTAAATCTGTGTCTCTTGTATTGAGTGTCTTCTATGTTTTGTTTCTGCATTTGTTTTATTTTATTGCTCCGCGGTCCTGTTTTTCTAACAACTGGTATCAGAGCGTAAGGTAACTCACAGGAAAAGAGGGTTCATGGTTCGAGTGGGAGCAATGTCGGAAGATGGAAAGTTTAGGGTCGAGAAATTTAATGGCCAAAACTACCAGTTATGGAAGATGCAGATGGAAGACTATTTATATC
>ML779800.1:1043496-1079289 GCA_009831015.1 Picea engelmannii
TTAATCTTACTGGAAGTGAGTCTTTACTGTGAAATTCAGAGTTATAAACACCAAGCAGATAACAAAAAGAATAGCAATCACACACAGCATTCACTCACAAGTATGAGACATAGATTTTTCAAGAGGAAACCCAACCCGGGAAAAAAACCTTGTCTTCTTAAGATGTTAATCAAGCTCCAACTACGTTACATCTCATTTTTTTTTATGAGCACCAACTCATAGAGGCTACAACCTCTGATTTCTAGCACCAACTCATAGAGGCTACAACCTCTGATTGCCAGCACCAACTCCCACAGAATCCCAGCACCCACTGGGTGGAAGCACCGACTTCCTTTTCCCTCAGCACCAACTGAGTGAAGGCACCAACCTTCAGATTCTACAAGCACCCACTTGCAGAGAAAGAGACATACGTCTCCCTAGCACCACCCTACCACCCTTATTTGCCAAAATAAATATTGCTCAAATCAACTTAATCATTCTAATATAGCTTGCTTACCCTTTCTGCTGATCTACTTTGCGTTCTTCACTGTCTTTGATCTGCTGCTCTCCTTCACTGTCCTCTGCAGCCCATTCTCAGCTTCTTCTCCTGTCACGCAGGTTCTCCTCTCCATTTTCTCACATGCAGAGCGCTCTCTCTCTCACTCTTCCACCATCAACCCCTTTCCATCTTGGTTCTAGCGCATTATATTGTTTTTCCACATGCAAAGTTTTTCCTTGCTTTTCTCAACTCCAACTGCAGTTTCCCTTTCTTTCATTCTTTCTTCTGCTTTTCACATGCCAGCATTCTCCCTGATTTTCTAAACTGGCTCTTTGCATGCCTTCTCTACGCATGCCACCTCATGCAACGCTGTGTTCCTCCTGACTTAACTACTAGTCTAATTTTAGACTGAAAATCCTTCCACCGTCCAGAGTGATTAGAGAAACCCAACTGGCGAAAACTTCCAGACTTGTCAAAGCAGATGAAGGACACCCGCAAAAACTGGGTTTAGCGATGTCAAGCTCCGTTGATTGTGCATTATAGCCATTTGATGCTGGCCACACCAATCGCGTTGTGAATGGCATCATTCGTGTTGTTTCTTAAAGAAAACGATTGGTAACTTCTGCTTCTAGTCATGGTCGAGGCTAAGGCATGTGTTTTATCAGCAAAGATCCAGCGTTGTCTCAGCATAGTTTCCAGCACTGTGTTTCAGCCCAGCGCTGTGTTTCAGCATATGTAACATTACTGTGTTTCAGTTGTTACAGCACTGTGTTTCAGCTGTTACAGCACTGTGTTTCAGCATAAGTTCCAGCTCTGTTTCAGCATTGTGTTTCTGCATCTGCGTTTCAGCATCTGCGTTCCAGCATCTGTGTTCCAGCATCTGTGATTCAGCTTTTGTGTTCTAGCTGTGTTTCATCATCTGTGTACCAGCATTTGTGTTACAGCATCTGTGATCTAGTTTCTATGTTTCAGCACTTGTGTTTCAGCATCTGTGCTCCAGCATTTGTGTTTCAGCCTCTGTGTTTCAGCCTCTATGTTTCAGCTTCTGTGTTCCAGCTGTGTTTCAGCATCTGTGTACCAGCATTTGTGTTCCATCATCTATGATCTAGTTTCTATGTTCCATCATTTGTGTTCCAGCATCTGTGATCTAGTTTCTATGTTCCAGCATTTGTGTTCCAGCACTTGTGTTTCAGCATCTGTGCTCCAGCATTTGTGTTTCAACCTCTGTGTTTCAGCTTCTGTGTTCCAGCATTTGTGTTTCAGCATCTGTGTTTCAGCTTCTGTTGTGCGTGCTCCATAACCAACCAATTGCCATCAATGACAACTGTGACCGTCTGCGTCATCTCTGCTATAGCCATATTTCCAACAAAAATTTGAGTCCAAGTGTTTGTCATGGGATCATAAACATATTTTTATTGAAGAGGAATCAATCCACCTCTGCCCATGTGTTGTTTCATTAGAACTCATTTGTGGTATTGACTCTCCATATTTAGCATGAAAGAAATGATTTTATATGATTTTCAAACAACTTTCTTTCATCCTCTACTTTCTTTGCATAGTCTCCAAACCCTCAACAAGGCACCTATGAACTCGAATTTGGACATTCTGGTCATAATATTTGGATACGACTTTGACTCTTTTCTTTAATGCACAACATTTACACAAATATCTCCAGAGGAAAATATTGTCTATTGATGATCCTGAGAATGATTAAAATTGGTGAAACATAATAAAAGTGAAGCTACATAAATTTTGAAATTTTAAGACTTTGCCAAACTCTTGAATTATGTCACTTGTTCACTGAATCCTTCACTTTCTTGGAACTCTTTTTCAATCCTTGAAATATCATTCAAAGCATTTAAGGTATATTATGGTAGAGAAACTATTTCTCCTTTGGACGCAAGACCATTGATGCAACAACAAAACTATATGTATAATCATGTTCAGTTTTGCAGGACTGTATATTTTAATGGTTCTTTTAAGATCAGGGTATCCCACTCATGATTACCTTGAACTGCTTCATTTTTTCTCATGATGAGTGACTTCCTCTTCAAGAAGAGATATAATTGTTATTAGCTCCTTTTCTCTATTGAGATGAGACTTGACTGCAAATCCACAATCCATATGCTTTAGTTTGATGACGCCAATATATGCTCTTTAGCGCCAAATCAAATAATTAAGTTGCTCGGAGTCCGCAAGTAACACACGCTGCAACAGATTTATGCACTATGATTGTGCATGGAGTGAGATATATCCCACATGCACAGAGGAAAGACCTATTTTGTGTTTATATACACCAGCATCTAAGACATGTCTCGACGTGTAGTGCACCTATATTGCCCCATCATGGGCTCCTCCCTTGGTTCTTGGTGAAATCACTTTGCACAATGGTTTACATTGGAATTGACCTTGGAGATTGGGCATGACCTTAGATGATATTTGAATAAAGACCCAATAATTTTGGAAAAATAAAGAGAAGTCGATGAAGAAGTTGTCCAGATCTTACAAGAATGTGCAAGAATGTGTTGCTTCTGGTAGCGTATTTGTCATATGTTCTATTAGATCCGATATCTGGAAAGAGGTCAAACTTTTAACATTTGAACTTTAAATACTAAAAACTAGCATTAGATATCATGTTGAAAGAGACCCCGACAAGATGGCGGGTTGCGCATAAGGAGATATTAGATAGTTGGCAGTTATGCAGAAGACTGTTACAAGTCAGGTTTGGAACAAGATATAATGCGCAGAATTATACAAGGTTGAGTTGTCCTACAAATCATGTTACACATTGCACCATGACATGGAGATCAAGACCTAGGGAGGAATGGACACACGTGTTTGTACACACCTAGGTACGATCCTGAAGAACTGGTAGTTAGAACTGGAATTGTGCAAAGGGACATCAGATTGAGAAGAGTTAACTCAGAACTTCAGGGTAACTTTTATATTTGAATATGAGGCCCCATCAGTAGACACATCTCTACAGGTTATCAAGGACAATAGTTTTACATCAGAAGACTCGATAGAACTAGTACCTGTATGTAGTGCACATAGATATTTTGTGACAGTTCATGAAGTTTTTGAGTGTTATAATGTGGTTGGAGAAGACGAGGACGAAGATTCGAGAAATTTACAAATACCAGAAACCAAAGGAGAGTGTGCAGTAGAGGGTCATGAGTTTGAATCTATTGCATATGCAAAACCATTAAGAATGCATAAACTGAATATTGGTACAAAGGAAAAGCCCAAGTTTGTGAACATTGGAGACTATTGGAATGAAGAAATTGTTGATATATTGTGCGAGTATAAAGACATGTTTCCGACTAAATTTTCAAAGATGAAAGGGATTGTTAGGGTGCTAGGAGAAATGAACATTCCTTTGAATCTAGATTCCAAGCCTATCAAGCAAAGACCATACAGATTGAACCCAGTGTATAAAAAGAAGGTGAAAGCAGAAATAGATAGGATGTTGGAAGTAGGAATTATTGGACCTGTTGCAGAGTCAGAATGGATCAATCCAATGGAAGTTTAGGACAAGTAGATAGAGGGAATTAGAATCTGTGTGGATTTGAGAAAATTAAATTATGCTTGCTTACATGACCTATTTTCTACCCCATTTACAGTTTAAGTACTGGAGAATGCAGGAGGACAAGAAGCTTATTCATTCAATGATATATTTTTGGGGTATCATCAGAATAAGATTGCGCGGGAAGATATATATAAGACAACCTTTTCAATAGAATGTGGAAGCTATAATTATACATTCATGCCATTTAGACTAAAGAATGCACCAGCAGTATTCTTTAGAGTTGTGGTGGAAACTTTTAAAGAGTTTATTCATAAGTTCCTAGAAGTATATTTGGATGACTGGACATTATTTAGTTTGTTGAAGGATCATGTTGAGACTTTTCACTTGATGTTGGATAGATGTAGACAGTTCCATATCTCCTTGAATTTGAAGAAGTGCATTTATGTGAACCATTTGGTATATTATTGGGTCATGTAGTGTGTAAACAAGGACTTTTGGTGGATCCTGCCAAGATTTTTTTGATTGTTGATTTTCCACCGCCCACTTCAGTGTGACATTTATGAGCAACATTGCATCATACGGGGTACTACAGGAAGTTCATTAGAGGATATGCGCAAATTATAGCTCCATTGGAAAAGTTGTTGAAGAAGCAAGTAAAGTTTCAATGGAATGAGAAATGTCAATAGAGTTTGGACACCTTGAAACAAAAACTGGTTACCGTGCCAATTCTAGTATTCCTAGATTGGAAGAAGGAATTTCATGTTTGTGTATATGTATCATCTATATCATTAGGTGTAGTACTAGCTCAATCAGGGGAAGGAGACTTGGATCATCCCATTTCATTTTCTAACATGAAGTTGTAAACTGTTGAACAAAACTATACTACTACAGAACGCGGAGGACAGGAAATGGTATATGCACTTCAAAAGTTTAGACATTATTTATTGGGATCTCACTTTAAGATGTATGAAAACCATTCTTCACTGAGATACTTAGTCAATAAGCCATTGTTGGGAGGGAATATATGAAGATGGTTATTATTACTCCAGGAGTATGACTTTGAAGTGATTATGAATCCAAGGAAGTTAAATTCAAGACCTAATCATTTTCCGTGCATATTGTCAGGGGAAGATGCAAGAAACTTGGATGATAGTCTATCAGACACACACTTGTTTGCAGTATGGATGGTCGATGATTATTTTGTAGACATAGTCTAGTTCTTGAGCATGGGATTAGCCCCGTCTGACTTTACAATTGCATAGAAGAAGTAGTTAGTAGTAAAGGAAGCATACTATCAACTTATAGTAGAGAACTTAGACAAGTTAGGTGCATATGGTTTTCTGCGACAATGTGTATTGGAGAAAGAGAGATCTATAATTATATCAGAGGCATGTGAAAGATTTGTGGGAATTTGTTATGCAAGGAAAGTGACAACTCAAAATATTTTGCGTGCGAGACTTTGGTGGTAAACCCTTCATAAGGATGCAAAGGATTTTTTTCAGAGAATTGGGAAGCCTTCCAAAAGAGATGAGATGCCTTTAGTACCACAAATTACATTGCATCCTTTTGATAAGTGGGAAATTGATTTCATTGGACCAATCAATCCACCAGCAAAAATATCAGGAGCAAGATATATCGTTATTGTGATAGAGTACTTGACCAAATGGGTCGAAGCAGAACTTGTCAGAGATTGTAGCACGAAGACTGTTGTGCGGTTTCTATTTGAGAATTTGGTTAAAAGGTTTGGATGTTCGAGAATTATTATGAGTGATTAGGGGACTCATTTTTTGAATAGGATGATTGTTTCTTTGACAGAGGAATTCCATATTCATCACTAGAAGATCACACCTTATCATCCTCAGGAAAATGCAATAATGGAAGCGTTCAACAAGATTCTAGAGCATGCATTGACGAAAGTATGTAATGTAAGTCGAGATGAACGAGACTTGAGAATTATTGCAGTGTTATGGGCATATAGGACCACATGTAAGAAGTTGACAGGTCAGACACCCTTCAAATTAGTGTATGTCCAGGAAGCAGTTATGTCTATGGAGTTCATTGTACCCAGTCTGTGCATTGTCACGCTAACAGAGCTCATTGATTCTCACACAGTAGAGAAATGACTTTCAGAGTTAGTAGCATTGGAGAAAGACCATTTTTTTGTAGGATTTCATCAGTTGATCATAAGGCTTGGCATGACAAACATATTAAATAGAAGAAGTTACAGGTGGAAGACTCAGTTTTACTTTATGACACAACTTTTTAAATTACCCTAGGAAGTTCCAAATGCACTGGTTGGGTCCATATGTGATAAGACATGTGACAAAGGCAGGTGATGTTCAGTTGGAGAAACTGAATGGGAAAATGTGGAAGGACTAGTTAATGGTAATTGGTTGAAAATGTATAGAGACAACCGAGCTTTTGCGCACTAGTTTGAACATGCAGTATGTGTACCATAGGATATGTATTATAGTGTAGGCAAAGAAAAGAAGAAAAGCAATAAAATAGTTTGAGGCAAGAGACAGAAGGTTAAAGTTATGCATAAGGTATTATTCAAACAGTTAAACTAGTAAGGAGATAAACCAACAAATGTCGTAGAGATGTAGAAAGAGGAAGGAGTTGTGCGCAGGAAGGAGGATTGAATTGAAAAAAATATTTATGTAGAGGGTGGGAAAAGATTTAAATAAAATGCATGACATGACAAGCATTAAAGAGAAAACATGATGGCGAGATAGTGGAGACACATAGTCATAAATGAAAAATGACAAGATCATTTTGACAGGATGGAAAATATATCGTATGATCCACCAGAGGATATGAATTTAATGAAGTGTTAGGGAAAGAAATGAATGCAGATGAAAGTGGAGTAGACTACAAATTTGGGCACGAAGAAGAATGGAAACAACTGGTGACAGACTATAAAAGAATATGCGGGGACAACGTGTTTGAGCATGCAGAGAGATAGAAAGAGTTGAGTGAGTTTGATAAAGCCGAGTAAGTAATTTGCAGATGTGAGTTAGTTGCAGAGAGAAATGGCACCACCGAAGACAAGAGAAGCCTCATCACAATAGAAGAAACAATGCACTAGGAAGAAATTAATACCTATATCCAAGGAAACCCCGGGAGAATCAACATCAAGGCCAAGCCCAGTTTATTTTCTAAAGGATTATGTACCACCCAGGAAGCCAACAAAAAACTAGGTTAAGCTACCAAAGGAGCCGATATATAATGGGCGCGATAGGGAACCTGAGGTATGCAAACCATGACTTGGCTGATGTAAAGAATTTTCCAGAGTTAGCATCAGATAAGTACATGCGCACAAAACTCAACCCAGATTCACAAGCAGTTATAGTAGATCCAAATGAGTGGGAAGTAGGGTTGGAGAAAATAGGAATTTTGAATCTATTAGAGATTCAATATTTTGGTAGGAGCGCAGAGATCAACATCTACATCAATTTTTTATTGAGATGCATCCATGGAGGATTTTTATGGTTGGATAGATCGGTGTCGATAGACACTCAACTCATTGTGGGGATCATCGGGTTACCATCAACAATGGAAGACACGTCGTCATTATTCAGGGACAAATCTAAGGAGAAATCCTTGGAGAAAAAGATGAAGAATAAGTATGCCATAGATAAAGGAGCGCACGATTTGGATGTTGCAAGTATTAATGATGACATTGTCAGGTTCGCAATGAAGGTGTTGGTTGTAAGTTGTTGAGGAAATGTCACAAAGATCAAGTACCATCATGTGTAATAGTAGCAGCTGAGAAGTGTTTTGCAGGAGTACAAATGAACTGGGTGATGTTCCTGGTAAACCAATTTTTAATGGATTGCAGGGAGACACAAGATAAGGAACATAATTTCATTATGCATGGCTATTTACATTAATTGCATTAGTGGCTTGGAGGGACCCATAAGACACTCAATTTTGGGGAGTTGCAAAGAAACCATGTTTGGAAGCAAGATATGTGAAGTTGTGGCATGTTGCGCACAAGGAAAGACAGTTGGGTAATAACATCACTTTATCTGTTTACAAATAGGTAATTCAATAGAGCATTCAAGATACATTGTGTATACTACCGTAGATAGTGGAAGCATACAAGGTGATTATGCATTTTAAAGCAGGAAGACACCATATGTATATCCAAGCCAAGAGGGACCCATATCAACATTGGTTGATGACCTGATACAAGTTGACATGAGGTGAGGTTGGACATATTATAGAAGACTGGGCGGAAGAATTCAAAACCCCAGTACCAAAAACAGGGCATCCATAAACACAACCACCAGAGAACGATCTGAAAGAATAAGAATACGAATAAGAAGGACAAGGAAATGGCACAAGATACATATAGAAAGTAGTATCATGCCCTAGAGAGAAGATGAAAGAACATGATGAGGGGAAATCATCACAACAATGCAAGAAGAGGACAACATTCAAGGAAGTGGCCACCTAGGCCCTGATAGAAGATGACTTAGAGAAAATAGGAGATCAAATAAAGTAGTGACAGACGAAGAGTTTCAGTGTGTGGCGCAGAAACAAAAGGAGATACACATGTATGTAAAAGATCAAATAGCTTCATTGTGCCAGATTTTGGAAGTAGCCAAGATAGCACCAAAGCAAAGGACAGAGGAAGAATAGACCGATAATACAATGAAGATTATATAATTAATATTGGTGACCTCTGACCCATTAGAAGTATCAGCAGAGCATAGAATGATAAATATATCACCACGAGCTATAGGGCTCCACTCGACAGAGATGCAGGAGCAAGAACAAGAATTAAGTCATATTGACTTAGTGTTGTCGTAGTTGACAATGAATGTATTAAATGGTTTGCAGACAAGTGTTACCCAGGAGATGAATTTGCATGCAAAGTCGACAACGATCGAGTTGACCAAAGTGAAAATTGACAGGCAACATCGTATACAAAATACAACAAAGTTATGATGGAACGGGATGAGGCTAAGCATAAAGTAGAAAGGCTACAACAAGAAATCCAAAAGGTTTATAGTGACATTATGAAGGTCTCGATGGAAGTAGATGCTCCGTTAGAAGAGAAAGTGTTTAATATTAGTGAAGCCATTCAAGGCTTTTGCGCGAAGATATTAGACTTAGAAGTGCACACTACGCCAAGCACTCCACTTGAGGAAAGGGAGAAAAGGGAGAAGACAGTGAAGAGAACAGTGGAAAGTATCAAGAGTTTGGAGGAGGAGTGTGCCAAGTTGTATGAAGAAAGCACACAAGTATGAACTCAACTAACAAAAGATGCAGAGTTTCAAGGAATAGGGCAAAAGTTGTAGGTTGCACTAGAGGAAGCACAAAAGTTTAAAGAGTCGATGAGCACTCTACCACCAACAAAAAATATTGTTTCAAAGAGAATATGAAGTTGTACTTATACATGAACCAAGTGAGAGAAAAATAGCGTGCTCGTGCACAAAAAATTGAGACGTTGCAAGAGGAATCATTTTGGGTAACATAAGAACTTCTAGTTGTGCAAGGCATGGTGAAGCAAGAAAGGAAAGAGTGTCAGAGAAGTTGAATACCCACATCACTGCAAAGACAATAGAGGAAATTTTGTAGGAGGAAACAAAAGTAAAGGAAAAGGTCACATCTGCAAGAGAAACATTCCAGAAGTTCATGGCGACATGGAAGAAGTCCTGAAGTGGCTCGGGACAAGCCACAAGTGAGAGTTTGGGGCCTGTTGGAGCATGAAATTTTGGGACCAATTTTGGGAATCGCATAGGAGTAAACTATGTGACAAATAGGCTAAGGAGCAGTGCACATGGAAGAAAGGAAGGTAGTTAGATCATTTTCAGGAGCACCGCGCGTGAAAGGAGGAAGTTAGTTAGAATTCATTAAGTATTTTGGTCCATTTTGTAATGGGCTAAGCCCTAATGTAAAAGTTTAAATATGTAAGGGTTTTGGGGGGTAAGGGAGTTCCAAGTTTGAGAATTGAATATGTAAGAAGGATCTAAGTGTGCACTGTATGCGCAAACGACTAGGGCATGTTGGCTAGAACTGAGATATCATGTATGAGTGCAGTGTGCATAGTCTGTAAGGAATGAATCTGAATTAATAATATAAGAATACAATCATTATGGATGTATCCCAGTATGGGGTGAGACACATTAAATATTTGTGTTGTGATGTGTTATGTTGTGTTGTGATGAGTTTACTTTACTATTATTGTGTGCACTTAATGTATGTTGGTTAATATGAATATGTTATTTTCTCTGATGGTTCTGTGCACATGTTGAATGGTATAATGAATGAATGTTAAGTATACTGGTAAAAATGAATGCCTCACATCCCCTCATGACTGCAAAAACCTGGTTCCTACATCCCCCATAGATACCTCAAGTGAGACTTCACATGCTTGCAAGTGATTCCCAAAGGGCCGATATCTTAGGGTTTTGTTGGTGAATTAATGTTGAACCCAGGGTCTACCCACTGCGTGCCAACAATACCCATGAAGAGATCCAACAAATTATATTCATGAATGTTATTTACCCTCATACTAAGCTTTTGGAATTGTTGAATGTGCTCTGTAATTGGACCTTTTTGCCAAAGATTTATCAATTGACTAAATAATGTATTTCTCTTAATATCCCCATAATGTCATCTCAATTCCTCTATAACAATGGAACAAGAGACAATATAATTATTTTTCTTTCACAAATCCATTGATACCAAACAAATTGATCATTGTCTAAATACAAGGATGCAATAGGTACCTTTTGTAAACTCGACATTTGGTGTAGATCAAAGAATTGCTCCATCTGGAATATCCATTTTATAGGATCTTTACCATCAAACTTCCTCATATCGATCTTTGGAATGAAGTAGTTCCTTGGTGAAGACTTGAATCCTTGATGTTGTAGATCTTTGAGTAACGAAAAACTTTGATATTCAGTATAGATGCTCTTCAATTGTGAAAAATACCCCCCATGTGTGATTAAGTCTCATCAACCTTATTCTCCTTATTTTCATGGTGTACTCACATTTTGATATCCCCTTTAGGTAATCTCTCATCTCGAGCATGAAAGATAATGGAAGACATAATTGTTCAATTCATTCATGGAATTTTGTAATTCTTCCTTAATTTTATTCTTATTTTTGTCCATGTTCTTTTTCATATTCCTTTCCATATGCTCTCAATTTTCATCCATATTATTTTCCATGTGTTACATCTCCTTTTCCATATCTTGAAATTTTCTTTGTGTGTTTAAAAACTCATCACTTGTTATTGACTGTTAGAGAGGGCCATTTTGGGTAAATTTTGAGAATCATGCAAGAGCAGATCGCACGACAATTCAGAAAAGGAAAAGCACGCGTAGAAGATAGCACATTTTCAAGAGTTAAGGCGCAAAAGGATAAAGTTAGTTAGGATTTTTGGGACATTTGTCCACATTGTAACGGGCTAATCCCTAATGAAATACTATAAATATGTAATGGGTTTTTGGGTAGAGGAGGTGGAATGAAAAAGAGATAGTGTGAGTGAATGATATGAGCAGAGTTGAATAACAATTGAGAGGTATGTCTGCATTGCAACATAGAATGGATTGGGAAGGTTTGGGTTTTAACTGAAGATCATTGTATGAAGCACAGTGCGCATGAATTTAATGAAGACTATGAATGAATAAAATAAGAAGACCATCATTGTGGACGTAGCCCAGTTTGGGGTGAACCACATTAAATGCACATGTTCTGACGTGTTTTGTTTTCGTGATTTGTTTATTTATTCTCTTTGTTGTGCACATGTGATAGATGTTTAATACATAAATATGAAGTTGTGTCTAATGGTTCTGTGCACATGTTGAATGGTTAAGATAAATATGTCATAGGTTATTATATTGTTATGGTTTCGTACACTGGATAAATGAATGTATGTTAGGTGAATGGTTAGGATGAAAGCCTCATATTCCCCCATGACTACAAAAACTTGGTTTTACAGTCCCCATAGTTACCTCAAGTGAGACTTCACTTGCTTGTGGGTGATTTCGAAAGGGCCGGTATATTTAAGGTTTTGTTGGTGATTTAATGTTAAACCTCGGGTCTGCCCACTGCACGCCAACAAATGGTTTCGTTGTCAGGACCAAGATCTATGAATGAGGAGATTGTGGAGGTTGACTAAGGAAGATATCAGAGAATGGTTGAATACAAAGGTGATCAAGTTTGTTGTAGATCGGAATCAGAATCCACATATCAACACAAAATAATGGTTACAGAAGTATGCTTTTACAGATTTGCATGAAATTTTCTTTGTTGATTTCCCGAATGTATTGATAGAGTGGTTCCATAGATTTGTTGAACATATCGAAAGATATTGCACTAAGGTTCCAAGAAAATGGACTCCTGATTTAATATGGGAACTTGATACTATAAACAATAAGGTGTCACGCGTAGTTGATTACTGGTTGGATAGTGTGTTAGGAGGTTATGTTATTGAATTCGCTATAGATTGTACTTAGTCATATAGTGTTACTGAAAGAGAATTATTTAAGGGACCGCGTGGAAGATACTTGAAGTCAATATCTACTTGGATTAAGATGTTGTTGTCTGACAAGGGAGTCATGAAGATGGAATTTGATTTCTTGGGCAGCTAAGCACTTCCACACATAGATGGAACTAGGGGCTAACCAAGGAATGGTATGAGTGTCGCAAATGATAATGAATAAGGAACATATGATTTGATGATGCCAAGAGAGGAATAAGGTGTGATAGAAGAAGGGGTATTGTGCAGTGGTGAGATATTTAGACCGAATATGAAGAGGAATTTGGCTAAGAGAGAAGGACAACATAGAGAGTTTGGAGAGAGATATTCCATATCATACCATGCATAGAAAATTAGCTCAGTCTGGTAGAAGAATATCCCACTCAGGAGAGACTCTACGTTGAACACATGACCCCTTATGCATCTCTAAGATCCGAAGAAAATTTGGTGATTGTAGTTAGTAATGGAAGTAAGGATAACAGTCAAGGGAGTCAGAGCAGTGGAAGTAGTATAGTAATCCAACTTCAAATAGTATCACTGAAAAGTATTACCACATAGAACATGATGGTGGGGGTAGATCCCACCTTAAGGATGCCTCTCTTTCAAGGGGGTGGTTCAGAAGGTACAGAACAACATTTGTTCATTTGTGATGCAATATGGATTGTGAAGAACGTCTAGGACGATGATGTGAAGATTACACAGTTGGTGAGGACCTTCAGAGATCGCGCATTATTATGGTATATGAAGTATCAGAATACTACGCCTGTGGGAAAAACTAGGACATTGGTAGAGGTAAGACAAGCCTTGTTGAAATAATTTCATAAGCCTAAGTCTCAGTCGCAATGCATTACAGAGCTAAAGGAAATCAAGTAGATAGTGAATGAATCAGTGTGGGACTATGATCAAATATTTAAGATACGAAAGGATCGACTGACATTCCATATTTTAGATGAGAAACATAAGGAGTGGTTTATTGCATGATTTTTACCGCATATACATTGCCCTTTGACATAGCAAAAGACCGCATCGAAGTTGGAAGCCTTGGAAATTGCTATGAAATTTGAATCATCCCATGTAGGATAAAGTAACACTGGGATGGATCAAGTTTAGTCACAACTGGAAACATTAAATATTCAGTAACAAAAAATTACTAAAGGAAAATAAAAGCGTGAGGGAGTATGGTGTACCACATGTAACACAGAGGTTCATCATAAGGATGAATGTCTAACTTTTTCAACAATATTTGAATACAAGAGATCTGAATCCATTAGGGTTATGGTGTGATATTTGCAAGACGATGGGTCACCACCCTCATAACTGTCCATTGATGTAGAAATATCATAGCACCATGAGGAACCTGTTTTGTAACTTTTGTAAGTCAGTAGGACACAACAAGAAGGATTGTCACGCACTTGATCTGATAAGAGAGCGTGTCGCAGACGCATATAGATTATAAGGAGAAGAATCAGAAGGGGTAGCTCCACATTATAATACACTTCAAGGTTATAATCGATGAGGATGAGGAGGTTTTAAAGGCCATGGAAGAGGAGGATTCAGAAGGTGAAGAGGTCCAATTGTATATTATAACTGTAATCAACCTCGGAATTTGGCATGAGACTGTCTGAACCCCTGCACGATGTGTACTAATTGCAAAGTGCTAGACCATGTGACAAAGGATTGTCCATATTTGATTGCAAAATGGAAAGAAAAGAGGAACGTGAATGTGAAAATGATAGCAACATTAGCGCATGATGAACAACCTAAGGTAGCAACGGTTACGTGCAATGGGATGAGAACCAGAGATGATGTGACAAATCAAGGGAATATGATCCATTAGTGAGTCAAGAAAGCAACTGAGCTTATTCCATTATTTTATCCTGGAAAAGAGAAAGAGACATACAAAAAAGAAAGAAAAGAAATGCTTGGAGAAGAATGGATAGCATCGACTTCAACCTCACCACCCTTATATGACAGATCACTAGTGCATGATATGCCTCTAGCATATGACCATTCGAAAAGGAAATTTGAAAGGGTAATCACTTTGAAAGATTTCTAACGAAGTTGTTTAGAATTAATGAAGGATGAATTTTCTTTAAGCATGTTGCACGAAATGATTGACCATTGTTCCCAAGAGAAAGAGATACATGTCACACACAGAGCAATTAATCAGGTGCACCACAAAAAGAAAATAAATAGGGGATTCAGGCTTAATGCATATATAGGAGATTACGACATGGAAAATATCATTCTAGATCTGGGGTCTGATGTAAATTTCATCCCAAGGCAAACTTGGTAAATGATAGGCTAGTCAAAGTTGATTTGGTTCTCTATCCAATTGAGACTACTGAACCAACATAAGATCATTATGTTAGTGATTATTTTTGTCTCAGGCGCAAAGGAACCCAGGTCTGAAGGTTGCATAGGAAGCGCCCAAGCGCAGCATGAGAGAATCCTTTTTCAATGACAGGTCAAGCGAGCGGGCGAATTTTTGTTGTTGGTGGCCGAGATCCACCTACAGATTTAATCGATGGTCATCGAGTTTTTAGGGCTATCGAGTTTTCCGAGATTTAGCATAAGGGACAGCTCCCATATTTCAGGATAAATCTGGGGCATCCGATCCCATTGGGACAGTTGGATACCAGTCGGCATATCGGGGTTTCTGGAGTCAAGGAGGTGTCCGTTCATTGCAGTTGAGATCATCGATTAGTGAAATTTCGAAAGTGCCTTTGAATCCTAGCCCATGGTCCTAGCACTCAGTCACTTCAAGAGAGCCTGTAAACAAGGGAGGCTCCCTTTTAAATATCAAATGCCCCTCATCCATTCATCCTAAGGACACATGGTGAAATATCTAGCCACGTCGGTGTTTCGGCATTCGGGATTTCGTATGGTAAAGGTTTTATGTCTTAGAACATCATGAAACCCCAAACCCCGACATCGCTGAAAGTGCCAAAACTAGGGCCTGCGACATCACAAAGCATTTTCAGCCATCCATCTAAAGGGAACACCTAGCAGCAAATTGAGCCATCTAGGCATTTCACCCATCGCGACTCCAAAATGTGAAAAGCAGCTCCGTTATATCCCGATGCGCGAGGTACCGGGAAAGTCTTAGACCCGGGCCCACGGTATGGTCAGGAGAGTTAAGAGCCATCAGATCTAGAGGGATGCATGGTGTCAAATTAATCTGTCTCGGCATATTGCTCATCATGATTTTGATCAGCAAGGATCAGCTCCTTCATATTCATGAGCGCCGAAAGAGCCTGGGGAATAGGCACATGGTCACAGTCCGTGGTCACTTGGAGGAAGAAAGGAGCTATGTAAAGAAGGCTGAGGGGATCGTCGCGATCTCCAGGCGCCATCGGATCCGACCTCCACACTATCTCTCGCCTGGAGTGAGTGACGGCAAGAGCGGGTGGTTGAAACCCCCTTTCATGCATTAAGTGAGGGAAATGGAGGGTCTGGCGAGCCACCTACTCACAGAGGTACTATGCATCGATTTTCTCAAAGAAGCCATGACAAAGTCCTCAATTCGACAGAGAAGTCTTCACACGTTAGCCCAGCACTTAATGGCTCAGCTACCCCCCTTGCAGGAGCCATGCGTAGTTAAGATGGCGCTTAAAGAAAGATATCAGTATGAGTTTGACTGAAGGGACACAAAGCTTTGGGTGACTAGACACGCCTCGGGGAGGTGAATTTTCCTGAGTATATAGACTCAGTCTTTGTATTTTTTGAAGTATCGATGGTAGAGCAGAGCTCCCGATTGTAAAGTTTTAGCACAGACTCTAGTTCTCTGCTTATGCATCTGTATTTGAGATTTCTTGCTTTACGACAGACAGTCTTTCTTACCTCGTCTAATTTTCATCTCATGCTAAGATATTTCGTGAACGAATGATTCGTGCAGATCATTGCAATTATTTCATGATAAAGGATTTATTTATGCAATATTGTATTCTCTGGTTTTCTGTGTTTGAAAGCAAGAAGATCTTGTGTTTGGATGCCTTCCTCTCCAGTCTATTAGAAACCTGATTTTTATTACATACCTTTTCATCTCTCTAATATAATTCTTCCCCCTACTCACCCTTACTACGCCTCATTGTCTGAAGTTCATGCAAGACCTCACCTACCCATGCATTCTTGGCCTAGTTTCAGAGTTAGAGCTACATCGTCTTGAGTTAACCTCCATTTGATCACCTCATTAAACAAAACGGGACATTAAACTGATGGGCATCGGGCTCTGCTCCTACTGCAATCCTGGAGTGACTTCTGACGCTAACACATTCCATTTGGGAGGTTGATAGGAGTAAGTGTTAATATTGATGAAGTGTGCAGTATAGCAGACTTAAAAGTGATCAAAATAGTAGATAGTAGCACACCTTATCCATCACTATTGGGACTTGATTGGGCATTTGATAACCAAACTATCATTGACCTAAAGAAGTGACATATGGTATTTTAAGTAGACGAATTGAAGGTTTTTGTGTCTTTAGATCCTACTGAAGGAAGAAGGTGTGTAGAACCAGCAAAGAGAAAAGAAATTGATAATTTGTATAACATGACCGTGCGGATGGAAATTATGTGAATCCTAGGGATGAAGGTTTACTTAATTGGAGAAATATCAGATCTTGTGCATCAAACTCAGAAGAAGCCTTGGAGAATTGGCAGTATAGATTGCATGAGGTGTCTACAAGGAAATGTGCTCAGATTACCCGTGTGTTGCAACATATTGGAACTGAAATATGTGAACCTCCAAGGTCTGATGGACTAATTGATGTAGATTATTTTATAAGAGAAATTCAATTGTAGATAGCATAACAACAGAGGTTATTAGCTTTACATGTTTCACTGAAAGTGACCCCTACGAGATGGTGGATTATGCACAAAGATGGAATAAGATATTAGTAACTATGTAAAAGGATATTATAGGTCAGGTTCAAGACAAAGAATGAAAGTATCATGCAAAAGTACAATGGATTAAGTTTCCCTGCATAAATTATTACAAAGTGTACCACGGAGTGGAAATAAATACCTAAGCAAGAGTGGACGCACTTATTTGTGCATACTCTAGATGTAATTCTAAAGAATTGGTATATAGAGTTGGAAGTGAAAAGAAGGACAGGGGATTGGGAAGAGTTGAAAATGAACTTCAACGTAACTTTCAGTTTTGAAAATAATAATCCTTTGATTGATTCATCTTTGCAGGTTATCAAGAATAAAAAAATTTCATCAAAGGAATTGATAGGGTCTGTACCTTTGTATAGTGCACCTAGAGCTAATGCAACATTTGAAGAGGTTTTGAATTGTTACAATGTTGTTGAAGAAAACCAAGAGGATGAAGACCCTAGGAATTTGTAGATACCAAAAACTGAAGGGGAGTGTGCAGTAGAGGGACCAGAGCTGGAATCTATGGTGTACGCAAAGCCATTGAAGACATGCAAAGTGAACATTAGTATAGAAGATAAGCCCAAATTCATGAACATAGGACACTATTGGAGCGATGAGACAGTCAAGAAGATTGTTGACTTACTATGTGAATATCAGGATATGTTTTCGACTACTTTTTTAGAGATGAAGGGTATTGTTGGAGATTTGGGAGAGATGAAGATCTCGTTGAAGTTGGATGCCAAACCCGTGCGACAAAGATCCTATAGAATGAACCTGGTGTATAAGAAGAAGGCAAAAGAAAAGATAGACAAGATGTTAGAAGATGGAATTATAGAATATGTAGAAGAATCAGAGTGGAATAGTCCAATGGTAGTTCAGGACAAGAACATAGGAGGAATTAGGATATGTGTAGATCTAAGGAAGTTGAATGATGCTTGTTTACACAACCCGTTTCCTACCCCATTTACAGATGAAGTGTTGGAGAATGTAGGGGATCGGGAGGCTTACTCTTTTACAGATGGATTCTCAGGATACCACCAGATCAAGATTGTGCAAGAAGACATACATAAGATTACCTTTGAAATAGAATGAGGTTGTTACCAATACATAGTTATGCCTTTTGGGTTGAATAATGCACCAACAATATTTTCTAGAGTAGTTGTAGTAGCGTTCAAAGAGTTCATTCACGAGTTCTTAAAAGTGTGCTTGATTATTGGACAGTATTTTGTCTATTAAAAGATCATGTTGAAACGTTGTGCTTAATGTTGGATAGGTGTAGGCAGTACCAGATCTCGTTGAATTTGAAGAAATGCATTTTTTGTGCACTTTTTGGAATTTTGTTGGGCCATGTGGTGTGTAAATAGGGATTGCTAGTTGACCCTGTAAAGATTGTAGTAATTGTTGATTTTCCATCACCAACTTCAGCGCAACAGTTGAGGGCCACATTATGTCATACAAGATATTATAGAAATTTCATTAGAGGATATGCACAAATTACATCCCCTATGGAAAAGTTACTAAAAAAGGAAGTTAAGTTTTAGTGGAATGACGAATGTAAGAAGAGTATGGATACATTGAAACTGAAGATGGTCACTGCGTTGATTCTGGTTTTTCCTTAATGGAACAAGGAATTTCATGTTCATGTTGATGCGTCATCTATAGCACTAGGTGCAGTTTTAGCTCAACCAGGTGAAGGAGAGATAAACCATATGATTGCATTCACAAGAAGGAAGTTATCATTTGCAGAACATAACTATACTATGATAGAACGAGAAGGGTTAGAAATGGTGTATGCCTTGCATAAGTTTAGACATTACTTGCTCGAATCTCACTTTAAGATGTATACAGACCATTTTTCACTGAGATACCTAGTTAACAAGCCAGTGTTTGGGGAGAGAATATGAAGATGGATATTATTGTTTTAGGAATATGAATTCAAGGTGATCGTGAAACCAGGGAAATTTAATTCAGGACCAGATCATTTATTGCGCATACTTTCAGGAGAATATGCAGGCAACTTGGACGACAGTTTAACTGATGCACACTTATTTGCAATTCAAATGATTGATGACTATTTTGCAGACATAGCTCAGATATTGAGTACAATACTAGCACCATCTAACTTTACAAGGCAGTAGAAGAAGCAACTAGTCATGAAGGCAACAGACTACCAGCTAATATCCAGAAATTTGTATAAGTTAGGCGCAGACAGTATTCTGTGACGATGCGTATTGGAGCATGAAATTTGTATGATATTTTCAAAGGCACGTGAAGGGGTTGCAGGAGGTCACTATGCAAGAAAGTCAACAACTAATAATATCTTGCATGAAGGACTATGGTGGCCTACCCTTCACAAATATGATAAGGAATTATGCCATAGTTGTGATGTTTGTCAGAGACTTTGGAAACCTTCTAGGAGAGATGAAATGTCGTTAGTGCCACAAGTAACATTACAAGCCTTTGATAAATGGGTAGTGGACTTTTTTGGGCCAATTAACCCACTAGCGAAGAGATCAGGATCCAGATACATTATTATTGCAACATACTATTTAACTATATGGGTCGAGGAAGAACCCATAAGAGATTGTAGCGTGGAGACAACTACGCAATTTTTGTTTGAAAATGTGGTTACAAGGTTTGGATTCCCACAAATACTTATGAGTGATCAAGGACCTCACTTTCTTAACAGAATGATTGTAACCTTGATAGAGGAGTTTCAGATCCACTATCAGAAGAGCACTTCATATCATCCTTAGGTAAATGGGAGAGTAGAAGCATTCAATAAGATCCTAGAACATGCATTGACAAAGGTTTGTAATGTAAGTCGAGATGATTGGGACTTGATGATTCCAACAATTTTATGGGTGTACATGACCACAAGTAAGAAGTTGATAGGACAAACCCCATTCATATTGACGTATGGAAAAGAAGTTGTTATGCCTATGGAATTCATAATGCCCAGTTTGTGCATTGTTGCATTGACAGAACTTACAGATTTTAGCATAGTGGAGAAGAGATTGTTCGAACTAATGGAACTAGAATAAGATTTTTTTGCCACAGGTTTTCATCAACAGGTTAAGAAAGCACGCAAGAAATATTGGCATGACAGACGTATCAAGCAGAAGAAGTTTCAAAAGGGGGACTTAGTGTTACTCTATGACAACAAGTTTTTGCAACACCCTGGAAAATTTCAAATGTATTGGCTAGGTTTGTATGTGATTAGATTTGTGACAGAAGAAGGTGTTGTTCAGTTGGAAAAACTAAATGGAAAAGTTGTGGAAGGATTGGTTAACAGTATTTGGCTAAAACTATATAGGGATGGTTGGGCTTCCACGCACTAGTCTAAGCATGCAATATGTGTATCATAGTACTTGTATTATAGTGTATCATAGGAAGAAAAAGAGAAAAGAAATAAAAGATGAGGTAGGAGACAAAAGGTTGAAGTTGGGCATAAGGTTATACTCAAGAAGTTAAACTAGTAAAGAGACAAAACCAGAAATTGTTGCAAAGAAGAAGAAAAGTGGAAGGAAGTGTGCGTAGGAAAAAGATTGGATTGCGACAGAGATCTGCAAAGAAGGCAGGGAAAACATTTAATAACATCCATGACGAGATATGTATTTAAGAGAAGGCGTGACGATGAAGTAGTGGCATCACGTAGTCATAAATGGAAAGTGGTTACGAGATCACGACATGCTGGAAAATCTAACGTATGATCCACCGAAGGATATAAAGTGACTGGAGCATTAAGGAAAGGAATGAATGCTAAGATAAGTGGATTAGAATACAAGTTGGGCACAACCGAGAATGGAAACAACTGGTGACCGATGATAAAATTCGTTGAAGGGTTGAATAGAAAAAACTTATTGTCATTTGAGAGTTCATCAAGAGAAACATGAGAAAAGAGTCGAGTGAATGAAAATAGAGCCATGTAAGTAGAGTTACAGAGAGTATTTGTAGAGAGAAATGACACCACCGAAGAAAGGAGAAGCTTCGAAACAAATGAAGAAACAATGCACCAGGTATTCCTCGATACCTATGACCAAGGAAACTCCAGGAACATCAGCCTCAAGGTCAACCCCGATTTACTTTCCAAGAGATTACATGCCACCAAGGAAGCCAACAACAAAGGTGCTGAAGTTATAGAAATAGGTGAAGTATGGACTCATCAAGCCAGAGATTCCACCAGGGGTAATCATTGAGGAATATATGCTTGGCACAATAGGAAGTTTGAGGTATGCAGACCATGACATAACGAATATGAAGAAGTTTCAAAAACTGGCTCCAGAAAAGTACAGAAGCATCAAACTCACTCCAGATTCACAAGAAATCATAGTCGAACCATAATAATGGATAACAGAGCTAGATAAAATAGGTATTCATAACCTTTTGGATATTCTTCATTTTGGTAGGAGCACGGAGATAAATATTTTTGTTAACTTATTACTTAGTTGTGTACATAGATTATCTATTTGTTTAGATAGACGGATGTCCATAGACACAGAGCTGGTTGTGCGCATAACCGATTTATCATCAAAAGGGGAAGACCCATCGCCATTTTTCACTGGTAAGTCAAAGGAGAAAGCATTGGCAGAAAGAATGAAGGACAAGTACAACACATTCATAGGTGCACATGGTATGTATGTTGCAAGAATCAATGATGACACAGTTTGGTTCACAATGTAGGTACTGGCATGCAAATTGTTAAGAAAATATCACAAGGACCAAGTGCCAACGGGCATGATAGCGACCGCTAAGCAGTGCATCCCAGGAGTTCAAATGAGTTGGGCAATGTTTTTGTTCAACTAGTTCCTAATATATTGAAAGGAGGTGCAAGAAAAAGGTAGGGAATTTCATTATTCTTGGTTTCTCATACTGATCGCATTAGTAGCTTGGAGGGAGCCAGAGGACACTTAGTTTCTAGGAGCTAGGAATAATCCATGCTTAACAACGTGATATGTAAACTTGTGGCATTTTGTGCACAAGGAGAGGAAAATAGATAACGACATTACATTATATATATATATATATATATATATATATATATATATATATATATATATATATATATATATATAAGAAAGTAATTTGGATGAGTATCCATAAGACACTGTGCATACTACCACAGGTAGTAGAATCATACAAGGGGATTGCACTCTTCAAAGTTGGAAGATATCACAAGTACATTTAGGCCAACAAGGACCCAAATCAGCAGTGGTTGACTTGCATATATAGGTTAACAAAGGAGAACATTGGATAGATCATAGATGACTAGAAGGAAGAATGGAAAACCCTAGTACCATAGATAGAGGAGTCGAGGAAAGAGCCAGAGAAACAAAACCCTGATGTAGAAGAAATAGAAGACGATGAAGAAGAAGAAGGACATGGAAACGAAGGTAATGGTGCAAGAGGAACAACATAGAAGATAGTATTGTGCCCTAGCGAGAAGCGGAAGGAACAAGATATGGGGAAATCAGTACCACAATGAAAGAAGAGGAAAACAATCAAGAAAGTGGCCACCTAGGCCCTACTAGAGGATGACTTAGAAAATATTGCATATCAAGTCAAGGAAGTTATCGATGAAGCATTTGAGCAAGCAATTCAAAAGCACGAAGAAATTCACTCTGATGTGCAAGCACATATTGTCTCCCTGCGACAGATTCTGGAGACAACACGGATTGCGCAAGTATGAACAGAAGAACAAGTGCAGATGGATAATATGACATAGACGAAAGAGGTTCAACCGATGACATCTACAACATCAGGAGAGTGTCAAGTAATGAATATAGTGACAGGATCCTTAGAGTTTCCTACAATAGAGTTACAGGAGCATGCAAAGGCACTAAGTCATATCGACTTAGTGTTATCTCAATTTCCTATAGAAGTGTTATATGGATTTCATATGAGCGTTATGTGGGAATTACAAGTTCTTTCAGTGTCAACCTCAATGGAGTTGACAAAGACAGTCTCATAAAATGATGTACTACAAGAAAATTTTGATCAACTTAGGCTAGAGCGGGATGAAGCAACACAAGGACAGAGAGACTGAAATAGGCAATCCAGGGGGTTTATAATATCATTCTAGGAGTATCTAGGGAGGAAGATGCCTCATTAGAATAACATATGACAAAGATCGGTGAATCCATTCAGGTCTTCCACACTAATATTACTAATTTTGATGCGCGCCAGATACCAAGCACTCCCCTGGAGGAAAGGGAGAAAAGAGAGAATATGATGACAAAAATCATAGAGAATATTAGAATCCTAAAAGAAGAGTGTGAAAAAATTTATGAAGAAATCACGGGGGTATAGACACAATTAACAAACGACACATAACTGCAAGAACTTGGGCAAAAGTTACAAGCTATGCAGGATAAGGCATAGAAGTTTAAGGATGTAATTCCCACATTACCACCAGCATACATGATGACAACAATGGCCAAAAATAGAAAACTATACTCAGATATGAACCAGATGAGGGTGCAGCACCAAGGTCATGCACAGAAGATCAAAACATTGCAAGAGAAAGTGTTCCAAATAGTAGGGGAACTAGTAGTTATGAAAGGAATCACAAGGTAGGCAACACAAAAAAATGAAGAGAAGTTGAAGACACATATTACAACAAATATAGCAAATGAAATCTTGCAGCAGGAAACACGAGTCAAATAAAAGGTTGATGTTGCAAGGGAAACATTTCATAAGTTTTTGGCAACATGGAAGTAGGCCTGAAATGGCTCGTGACAAGCCACAATTGAGCGTTGGGGGCCTGTTGGAGTAGGTCGTTTTGGGTAAATTTTGGGAATCGCATGACAAGCCAACAAAGGAGCAGTGTGTGCGGAATATAGTTAGCGTATTTTTAGGAGTCGGAACATAAAAGGTGGAATTTAGTTAGGAGTTTTGGGACATTTTGTCCACATTGTAACGGGATAAGCCCTAATGAAATACTATAAATATGTAATGAGTTTTTGGGTAGAGGAGGTGGAATGAGAGAGTGATAGTGTGAGTGAATGATATGAGCAGAGTCAAATAAAAACTGAGAGTTATGTGTGCACTACAACATAGAACGGTTTGGGCAGGTTTGGGTTTTAACTGAAGATCAGTGTATGAAGCACAGTGTGCATGAATGTAATGAAGACTACGAATGAATATAATAAGAAGCCAATCGTTGTGGTCGTATCCTAGTTTGGGGTGAACCACGTTAAATTCATGTGTTCTGGTGTGTTTTTCTATCGTAATGTGTTTATTTATTATGTTTGTTGTGCACATGTGATAGATGTTTAATACTTAAATATGAAGATGTGTCTGATGGTTCTGCACACATGTTGAATGGTTAAGTAAGATGAATATGTCATAGGTTATCATGTTCTTATGGTTTCACGCACCGGATAAATGAATGTATGTTAGGTGAATGGTTAGGATGAAAGCCTCATATTCCTCCATGACTGCAGAAACTTCGTTCTTGTAGTCACCATAGGTACCTCGGGTGAGACTTCACCTGCTTGCAGGTAATGCTGAAAGGTTCAATATCTTTATGGTTTTTTTGGTGATTTAATGTTGAACTCCGGATCTGCCCATTGCGCACCAACGTTGACCTAACACTCAAATCATTAATTTTGTCCTCCAATTTGGATAGCTTGTTATGTATCTCCTCATTTTCTTCATGATTTATAGATGAGATTTATGGAGGTTCATTTGGTGAAGTAAATTTTGGAGGACCCTTTAAATCCATGTGAGAAAATAATAATTCTCCTATTTTTCCTCTTTATCCAAATTTTGAATCACCAAAAATATATTTTTCAATTAAAATTTATGTCAATTGTAAGTTATGTACCTTTCAAACCCTTAATTAGGAGTATGACGAGATGACAATCCTTTGTCATAATATATCCATGAACTTTGAACCCTTCTAAGTCTGAAGTTTCAGCTTGTAGTACTCCGATACAACTTCTTAAAATCTTGAAAATTTCACGATCTAAACCTTCACTGATAAAACGTTATAGCAAAATTATCAAAATGTCTTGTTTAAGACAAATTTCAAGATTAGTAAACAACCCCAACTTCCACAAGATATATCTCACAAATAATAATGACTCAAACTACAAAAAAAATGTCACATGTAATTCTCTATGTATACTCAAGATTCTGAAAATTTCACAGTTAGAAACTTCATAGAAAAAAATTTACAATGAAAATGTCAAGTTGACTCTTAAAAATGATTTCAGGATTAGTCACAAGCATTGTCTTACATGGAATATATATCTGAAAGTATAGTGAACCATAATTTTAAATTTGGACCACCTGCACAAGGATATGTCTTCCACAAAATTTCACCGTCTAAAACTTCTCAGAAAAGAATTTATAGAGAAAATCCCAAGATGACTCATTTAAAACTGAATTCGGGATGAGTTAAAACCATATCTTCCATAGGCTATATCTTTGAAATTATAATGACCCAGAAGATGAAATTTTTACCACATGTACCTTGATAAGTCTTCTAAGTAACATCCAATTTTTGTTGTCAAAATCGACCCAAAAAACAATTATAGTGAAAATTAAAAGGTGACTTGATTGCAAAAGAAAAACCCTAGGATCAATGCCATGATACCAATTGTTATGATCCAATGCCTTAAAAAATGATAAGAAGTCAATGAATACAATCCACTTCGAGGGGGAAACCTCATTTTACCATATATTCAATTCATAGTACAATATTAGATGTGATAAGATGATCCTAAGACTAGGTCTCCATGGCATATATATAGGAGACAAAGGGTACAATTATAATGAAAGGGTGCAAAGAAGGATTCTAACCGACTTACAAATATAACACTAGAAATGTAATAATTCAATATCTAGGGATTTAATAAGGGGCTTTTATACCTAACCTAGGGATTTGTCTAGGGATTAGCATTATAGGTTAATTTTGGTAGCATGTGCTTACTTGTGTGGATGGATGATGAGAACGATGAGACCTCCCAATTTTTATAAGAAAAATAGTGGTTAAACCCCCTTGATATGTTCATCATAAACAATGATTAGGCGATCAAATCACGTATAACAATTTACAATTAGGGTTTATATATGTTCACTTTTTGTTATTTTACTTTTCAACAACGTTCCAAGTGGAAACAATGAAAATCAAAGTTTTTATGAGCTAGTGCATCTTTTGGGGGTACTTTTTGCACAAGACCATGCAAATTTTGGGGGCGATTTCCATGTTGGAGGTGCAGAAATTAGGGGTGATTTTTTCACTAAACCTTTTGGGTATGAAAGTTAAATATGTGTTTCTTGAGGTCTAATGGAGGTGGAACGAGTGGAATGAATGGTGTCCATATTGTTTTGAGGTGTATTTCAGTGAACTCGTGGTTTTGTCACAAGTGAACCATTTTTGGGTAATAACACAATAGCTTCTTGATCTACATGTTCGGGCTGGCCCAATTGCATGTCCTTGGACACTATGGACTAGACATTTTTATAGGCTAATTATTTTTTCCTTACCGCCTTAACACATAGTCATTATTTTCATAACCTTTTTTTTTATAAAATACACATGTACTTTCATTCTAAATATTAATAAAATTATGTAGAATTTTATAAAAAATACAAATATGCATGAATAGATCCACCTTAAGGGGCTCATTGTTTATTTTGGCAAGTAGGAATCCACTCTATTAAAGAAAATAACAAAACATTAACCTCAAGAAGAAACATTTCTATGAAAAAATCACAAATAAGATAGTCGAAAGGAGGAGAAAAACACATTGTTTTCATCAAACTACTATGAGTAATCAAAGTCACAACATGAATTATTCAAAACTCAAAATCTACAAAGGGTCATAATGGAGAATCAATATGGAATAGAAGAAAAAACCTTTCACTTACTACAAACATCTTCTTTGTGAATCCTAGAAGACCAATCCGTGTTAATTAATAAAGTTGTTCATATATGATACCCATGGTAAGAACAAATCAAAACTTATTTAAGGAAATATCTAATGAAGTTGTTCATATATGATACCCATGGTAAAAACAAATCAAAACTTATTTAAGTATTTAAAGAGTAAGATTCTCAAGTAACCTTGGATCTAGACAAAGGTGAAACCTCTAGCTCATGTAGCTTCGCAATTGACTTTTTAAAAACTTTACAAGGATATAGTAGGCATCGATACATGGAAGGTCGTGGAAGAATGGCAAGAGAAATAGAGTTTTTTAAAGCCTCGAATGCCACATTCTTTACCCTAATTCCTACAAAGAAGGATACCCTATCTACTAATAATTATAAAGTGTAATTTCATAATACAATTTATAAAACTCTCTCTAAAGAATGGTTAATAAGCTTAACTATATTTTATCATTAATTATATCTAAAGAAAATGGAAATGGAAAGTTTGTTAAAGGAAAAAAAATATTTATTTATTTATTTTTAAGTTAAAGATTCAAACTCCACAATTGCTTGGATTAAAGCCTTCCAGACAGTGATCATGACCCACAAGCTTCCTCTTGGGGGGCATACCTTTTAATTGTCTCTAAGGTCATACTACTACCATAGATGATTTTAGGGCATAAATTTTACAAATGGGATAATTTTCCATGGTTTTCCCCAAAAAAAGATTCGCCAATTTACTTTTTTTCTAAAAACGATTCTCCCAAATTCCATAGAATAAAATTATTTTACCTTCAAAATCGCCAAAATTTTATAAAAAGTATATAAAATCTTTAGAAATTTGAATATTTTTACAAAACTATCGCCAAACATTTTACATTTTGCATATTAAGGACTAGTAATATTAGCCCATGTTTCTACATTATATAAATTTCCATCCTTAAAATCATCCCTAACTACTACATGTATGACCATCTTACTGAAATAACCCCAACTAACACATATGAACCCATCTACAAGCACTTGGATTTGACCCTGAGACCTCTTGGAGCCCCAAAGGATCAAAGGAGAGCAACTTTGCCAATTCACCAAAGACATAAACCTAAAAATAAAAATTATTGCATGGAAGTATTGAATGGAGCTTAAGAAAAGAAACAAGTAATCAAGTCAAAACACTTTCTCTTTACCAAGGACTTAAGCTCCTAGATTCAAAATGGATTAGGAACTTGGTAGTCATTGAACATTATATAATCATCATATGTGCAACTTCTCCACTCCGTTGAATTGTAAGTTGGTAAGGCTAATCACTAGAATCCAATTAGAGGTAAGGTGGCTTCACTAGGTTGGGTTTTTCCATGTTTTAAGAGCTAGAAATCATTGAGTTGATAAGTTAGCTAATGAAGCCTCCTACATGGAGGTAGGAAAACTAAGGATAAAAGAGAGGGGGGTGGGGCGGCTAGTAATTTCATCATTTATTTCTTAATTGCAAACATGATATATAACCCAAATTTTGCCATGCATACAATATTCATTGTGTACATTCCCACACTTTGAACTTGATTGTGGAACAAGCTCATATGCTATCGATATCGACTGTAATACCCTAGTTTTGAGTCCCCAGTTTAATGATGTATTTTTGTATATTTCATAAAAGGCTAGAGTGCTTGTAAAGTTGAAGGGTCGGAGAAACTAGAAATGTAATACTTTGAATATTAATAATAAAAATACATCGTTGGCTGCAAGACGGACAAGGACAAAGATAGGGGGTTATGATTCCACAAGAGAGGGGGGCTAAAAGGGATAAGCATTTTTATTATATTTTATTCACCCATCTTGGTATTAGTTGGGAAAAGTGGTTACATGAGCTTCTTGGGGAAGGAACGTGGTGCTTAATTACAGGTAATTATATAAACACCATTTTTTGTTGTTTAGGGGTTCCTCATTCATTGTTACTCACTCATTCAGTTCATCATTCATTCTTGCTCATTCTTGGTCTTGGTCTGGGCATGAGAAATGAATTATGGGAGTAAAAGAGTCATTTCTTATTGGTTGTAAGTAACTGTTATTTATTCAAGAAAGGAATGGATGCATGTGTGCATGAGAATGATGGCAATTGTGAAAGAACTTTCCAGAACTAAGAATCCTTGGAGTTTCCATCATTGAGATTTTTTGACTAGTAGCACTAGAGCCCTAGAAAAGAAGTGGAACAACCTAAGGGACTGCATTGTAGAGAAAGGGGTTCATTTCTTTGGGTTGTGTAGGATAAAGGGGAAGATAGTTGGTAAACTAGGATTTTTGTGTGGTTGAGAAGACCATGAGAGCTTGATAGTTAGTTGTGTGTGTTAGAGTCAACCTAGGACCCATTCTTGTGGCATGTTCTTGTGGATTCATAGCCTTGGCTCGAGGGTGACCTACTGTTGAGATCTAGAACAACAGTGTCTATGGTTGGCTGGAACGTCCGACATCTTCAGCCAGCTGGTGAATGGTTTATTTAAAGTTAAATTCTCCCTGTGTTTTCTTTGTATTTTATATTCCATTGTGTATTAATTATCTCTAAAATGTGTTTATATCATTCATGTTGTTGTTAATGATGTGCATGGCATGTTAATCATTTCCTTTATAGTGTATCATGCTTCATGATTACTGCATGTGGGTGTATCATAATTATTTATTAATTAATTGGTATCAAAAATTGAAAATCCATCACAAAAGTGAATTCTTGAGGTACCCAGGTTGAAGGGTGTGCCACATATTGGTATCCGAGCAAATCTTTTGTGTTTGATGGTGACAAGTATGTTACTCTGGCAATGTAATGTCTCATTCCTAGTGATGACTCCAAGAGGAGCGACTAAGTAGCCTATATTGGTTTATGTAGGCTATAGTCGGAGAAAAAGGGGACAAAATAATTATTTAATGTCAATTACAGGAAAAGCCTAAGATGAAAATGACATTAAGTAATTAAAAAGGGGTAAAAGGGGTGTTTAAGTGACTTAAGTGAATATTAAATTAGAACTTAAGGGGAAAATTCACTTAATGAATAAATTCAACGAAGAATTACAATAGGTGGGATATAAAACGAGAAAAGTCGACTTGTTGGCTCATTATGTAGATTGTGAATGAAAAATTAGAACCAGAGAGGAGTCGGGGTGATTTCCTTCTTTTGTTTTGTGGAGTTTTGGATGAAACCACGGCCTTTGATAGGATTCAGTGTTGAGAGAAACACCCTAGTCTGTCGGAAGAAACATTCAGGTTCTTCATTGATCTACATCATCAGAGAGATCCCATGCCAAGGAGTGCATAGTCACCAGTTGCAGCGTGAGGTTTTGGGAAGAGTTTAGCAGTAGTTGAGGGTAGCTAGGCCCAATTAGTCATGGAAAGACGAATTCCTTCCAACCCATTTGAGGAGGAGTCAAGGCGCACCAGTAGAGATAGTTATCATTAGATTCTCATGGGTAAAGCCATAGGATCGAACCAGTTTATCATTGGCCAGTGTGCAAGGGTTCAAGAGTTCATCTGAGGGAGTGATAGTGTTGTTGTGAACCAAAGTTCCAAATATGAAGAATGATGTAAGTGATCAGGAGCAAGGAGACCACTTAGAGACATATCCCAGCCAGATATGACAAGTATAGTCGTCAGGGTGCATTTCCCAGTTTGCAGCAGCACTTTTCCGACTTATTTGTAGTTGCATGTAGCGTATTCACTATTTCATGTGAGAGATATTTAGCGCAATCCTCAGATCCATTCATCTTTCATTATCATTGGTATTTCTCAGACTTTTATTTTGAATTCCATTTAAGATCGTTACTGTTCAGATCTAACTAACAATATCTAGCCTTAGTTTTCTGCATATTGATTGTATTATTGTTATTTTGTTGAATAAGAATTGTTGCATTGGTTATGGTTCCAAATTTATTTTCATGCATGATATAAAAAAAGTAAACACAACAAAACACATCCATAAACCTTGAAACATAGTCATAAACCCTTTATAACTATGCCAGAAACCCCAGTGCATCAGATATGCAACATAGATCTTAGAGATGGCAGTTAGTATTCCGATTAGAGGAATTACAGTGGTATCATAGCTTTCTTCCTACCAGCCTGTGAAGAAGCTTGACTCGTGATCCCATGATTTCAGGAATAGGGGAAGAATACATAGAGGGAAGAGGTCACATCAGGGATGATTACAATCAGTAACGTAGGGGCCATAGTAGAGACAGAAGGGACAAAAATAGAAGAGACTACATTCCCTTCCATATCCATTTAGATACAGAGTCAAAGACATAAATAGAGATCATATCAGTTCATAGATAGAGGATGAAATAGAAAGTAAGATGGGTGTCAAACATGATATTCCAGAGGGAAAGGGGAAAGGCTCAGAGGCCCCTTACGACAGTACCCAAGATATGTTGAATGGTCTCGTTAGGGGGAAATGGGACATGATGAATTCCATAACACAGATGGAAATCAGTACACAGCTCATCCAGAACAGTGTGGGCACAATTGGTGCAAATATAGCAGGTGGAGCGAGTGGTTCAATGGGACACCATGGAGGTGGAGCCAATGGATCCAATGGGAACCCAACAGGGTCAAGTGGAAACCAGATACCCACTCACACCTATATCTCAGGGCGTAAAATTCCTAGGCCACTCTTTTGCAGTTTCAGGGGGGACAACAGATTGGACATCCAGGACAAGGGCAGTAGATGGGACAGGTCAGACAGGGGAAGACAGGCCTAAGATATATGTTTGCAAAGTACAAGAGAGACTACTTGGCACTAGGGCCAAAGTTCCATGCTAACATGAGTTTGATGGACTATTGTTCGATTAGGTATTGAAACAGTCCTAGAGAGGCGCAGAGGGGTAACATTCAACCCCTGGACATGGAAGTTATCAAGAAGGTCGGGAAACTGACCATCCCTTCTTTCAACGGTTCATCTAGGTGTTCAACTCAGGCATGGGTCCAAAAGTTTGATACCTATTTCAAGCTTAACCAGATGACAGAGTCAAAAGCTATAAGATTCTCTACCTTTCACTTGGAGGGGGGAGCCCACAATTGGTGGTATCATGGACTGGTGACCTTGGGTCACAGTCATATCACATCGTACTTGAAGTTCATAGAACGACTGATGGAGAGGTTTTATCGAAGGGATCCAAAACTCCATTTCAGAGACCTAACACATTTGTGGCAGAACAGATCGGTCAATGCTTTCATTATAGAGTTTCATAGGAAAGAAGTAGTGATGTCTAACATATCTGAGCATAGGTTGGTGATGCTTCTTATTAAGGCACTGACAAATCCATTGAGGGGTTGGGTAAAGGCCTTCAAGCCTCACACCCTACAAGATGCCATATTGCACACTAGAGATATGGGAGACTCAGTGAAAAAACCAAAGACCTTCACCAAACCCTTTGTTCCACATAAAGACAAGGATTGGAGAAATCCTCCAAGGTAGTGGAAAGGCAAATCCAACATAGATGATGAGACTAGGCGAGAAATTATGAGGAAGAATGTATGCTTCACTTGTAGAGATCTGTGGGTTCCATGACATAGATTCATGGGAAAGGGATAGATCCACTACATTGAGGTGGAATCAGACAATGATGAGGGGGAGGAGGAGATCATCTCCATACAAGATAGTGGCTTGGAGGAGGAGCATGCACATGAGGAGGGACAACCTCCAAAGAAACCTCAATTGCAAGAAGAACCACAGTCAGGTGTGACAGAAAAACCATGAGTATGAGTGAAGGGTTGGGCCATAGCAACCCTTTCAGAAGTTCCCATATATGAAACCATTAGGCTCAAGGGCCTCATTAAGGGACAGCGTGTCACAACATTAGTGGATGGTGGGGAAACCCATAACTTTGTAGATGCATCATTGGTAGCCAGGAGGGGGTTACAAACTGAGGAGTTTGAGGGATTAACTGTAGCAGTGGCAGATGGGTACACCATGATGTGCTTGGATAGGGTACCAGATCTTGAGGTTCAACTAGGAAAATACACCTTGACAAACACTTTCTATGTAATTGACTTATCATATACTAATGTAGTATTGGGCATTCAATGGTTGTACTCACTGGGTGAGATTGGTTTCAATTACCAGACCCTAAAAATGAGATTCAAAGATACAAATGGGTAAAAGGTTGTGTTGAGGGGCATGTCTACAAGAGCACCTAGGATAGTGTCATAAAAGAGGATGGAGAGGATTTCCAAGCATGGAGATGTGGCATATGCTTTCGAGTGTTTGATCACCACCGGGAGGGATTCAAATGGTAGATAGCTTTATCATCCTGAGATCAAGGAAACTTTGAGTCAATATGAACAAGTATTTGGGACGATACCACTGGGGCACCCACCAGATAGAGGATTTGAGCACACGATTGAGTTAGAGGCAGAGGTGACACCAGTGATCATCGCACCCTACAGACATTCTAAGAGGTTCAAGGATGAGATTGAGAAAGCAATCAAGGAATTTCTTAAGATGGGGCACATCAGGATTAGCACTAGTCCATTTGCTTCGTCTGTAGTTTTGGTCCTAAAAAAGGATGGTACACTGAGGATGTGCATAGACTATCATGCACTCAATAATAAGACCATCAAAAACAGGTACCCCATTCCGCGTATAGATGAGTTGATGGATGAGCTACATGGGGAAGTCTTCTTCACCAAGATAGATCTCTGCTTAGGTTATTTCTAGATCAACATAAAAAAGCATGACATCGAAAATACCGCCTTCAGATGCCACTTTAGGCATTTTTAATTTTGGTCATGCCCTTCAGGTTGACCAATGCCCCAATAGCCTTTTAGTCTTGCATGAACTACATTTTCAGAGGACAGTTGTGAAAGCATCTCTTGGTCTTCTTCAACGACATATTTATATATAGTAGGACTTGGAAAGAACATGTGTCACACTTGGATGAGGTTCTGAGCATTATGCAGTCACGGTCCCTATATGCCAAAGAGTCCAAGTGTGAGCTCAGAATGAGGGAGATGTTGTATCTAGGCCACATTATCAGCATGCAGGGGGTACATGTACATCAGGAAAAGATCATGGCCATTTTGGATTGGCCAACACCCAAGAATATCATAGAGTTGAGGGTATTCTTTGGGTTATGCAGTTACTACAGGAGATTCATGAGAAGATTCTCATAGTTGGGGGCACCACTCACCGATTTGACAAAGAAAGGGGATTTCCACTGGACTAAGGCATCAGAGCGCACTTTTGATAAACTAAAGGAGGTTATGAGCACATGTCCCATTCTATCACTTCCCTATTTTTCACAACCTTTTGTATTGGAGTGCAACACATCATGAGGGGGGTGTGAAGTAGTATTGATGTAGGGGGGCACCCCATAGTCTTTGATAGCAGTAATCTCAATGAATCAAAGAGACTCTACTCTATCTATGACAAAGAAATGCTATCTATCATGCACGCCTTAACAAAATTCAGACAATACTTAGTTGGCAACAAATTTGTGGTGAAAATCTATCACAATAGCTTGAAGTATTTCTTGGATCAGAAGGACCTCAATGAGAGACAAAAAAATGGGCTTCAAAGGTCAAAGACTTTGTTTTCGACATTGAGTATGTTAAAGGTAAGAAGAATGTTGTAGCAGATGCCTTATCCAAGAGACCAACTAGTTGTTCATTGATAGACATATCCACGGATTGGAAGGCATAATTATTGGTGGAGTATTCCAAAAACAAATTCGCATGTGAGGTGATGGATGGACATGTGGTGGATGAGAGATATCGAATGTTGGATGATGTCATCTTCTACAAAGACAATCTCTATTTAGTCCCAGAATCTACACTGAAGGAAAAGATTATGAAGGCCAGTCACGATTCACCCTCAACAAGACATCAGGGATTCTTCAAGACCTACAGGAAGATTAGAGAGAGATTCTCATGGAAGGGTCTCAAAGATGATGTTCTAAGACACATCCGAGAGTGTATGACTTGTCAGCAAAACAAGTCCGATCAGACACACCCAAAGGGGTTACTTCAACCTCTACCCATTCCGGAGTAGAAATAGGAGAGTATCTCCATGGACTTCATCACAGGATTACCCAGGGGGTAGGGTAAGGATTGTATTTTTTTAGTGGTCGATAGATTGACCAAATTCATGCACTTCTTTGTGATACCCACGGAGCATGAAGCCACCCAAGTGGAAGAGCTATTTTTTAGAGAGATCTTTAAATTGCATGGGTTGTCAAGGAAGATAGCCAGTGATAGAGATGGACACTTCATCGGTTCGTTTTGGCAGGGGTTGTTCAGAGTGGTGTAGATAGAGTTGGCTATGAGTACCAGCTACCATCCACAAACCGACGGACATACTGAGATAGTCAATAAATGGGTGGAAGGGTACTTGAGGAACTATGTAGGGGGACAACATCACACATGGGTAAAGTGGCTTCATATGGGTGAGTATTGTTATAACACGACATATCATATGTCCATTAGGATGTCACCATTCAGAGAACTATACGGCTACGACACACCTATTGAAATTACTAATACAACTG
>ML779801.1:0-16752 GCA_009831015.1 Picea engelmannii
TGTTTAAAAAATATGATAGACAACAACGAGCCTATGGTTGGGTGGAATGTCCTTCATCTGCGAATAGTTGGTGAATTATTCCTAGGATATAAGTGTATATGGTTTATGTGTGATTATATTGTATTAGTGTTGTTAATGTTATGAATGGAATGATTTTTCTATTTGTATGTATGATATTCCATTATATTTTTGCATGAATTAAATAGCTCATCACATGACAATGGGGAAATTATGGTATCAAATCTATGTAATGTGAATCTTAGCATATCCAACATTCTATACATGAGACAAAAAGGTATCACAGAAAAATATTGAGTGAGAGGGAAGGAATTTTGAAGTACCCCACTATCCCAAAAGTGTATAATGGTGGTTGATATGTTAGAAAGTGGTGTCAGAGATATTAGTTACAAAACTGGGACTATGTGGGATAGAAATCAAAGCTTATGTTTACAACATTGGGGATATCTTGGCCAGAAGGTAATATTCATATGAAGGAGTTACGGTTTTCTTGTTAGGTGTTAGACAAAATTTATCTAGGATGATGATTTGGGAAAAACAATGTTGAAACTTGCGGCTATATATTTTGTGTTGATAGAATTTGTATGGTTGTATTGATGCTACTACAAAAGATAATTAATGAAATTATAAGTTTTTCCTATGTAAAAAGTTGGGAAAAAAATCTTGAAATTGAAAATATCCCCAATTCTAGATGAAATTTATAGGTTCATTTGGTGAAAGGGTACCGAATTAGCTATATATGGGGTCAAATTATAGAGGCCAAGCATAGAAAATTTATTGATATATTTTATAGAGGCCAATCCTAGAATTATCTCTCTCTCTCTCTATGTGTGTGTGTGTGTTATAGGTTACAAATCCCAAGGAAAACCCCCAAGAACTTCCCCTCATTTAGAGGACGGTACCCAAGGTAAACCCTAGGATGTTCAGGGCACAAGGCTTGTCAACAACATGGCTCTAATCCATTACAAAAATACACTCATTATGAGCTAAACATATCACTTATGGGAATTGAACCCATGTGGGGAGGATAAAAATAATTCCTTCTAACCACCCAAGATACATCTAATCAACATATATGCTTTTCTGTGTGCATGTGTAATTTTTTAACTTCTGTAAAATTCCAAAACTATGACATGGACCATACTAGTGACATAGACTAGCAGGGTGATGTGGAGGAATCAAGGTGCTACCAGGTGGAGTTAAGGTGCATAGGTGGTAGCCACGAAGTAGGGTACAAGGTGGTATAGTTAGTTGGGGCTTGCAACTAAGAGGTAAGTTATTTATGAAGCTATGAAAGGAAATAGGTTATCCATGCACTCAACACCTGTAACCACTTTTGGGGTGAGCCATGTCCCCTATGTGGTAATGGATGGTAAGTGGTTTCTGGAGCCTTAAGAACATTTTAACTAGTGGCACATTATAGTCGTGTCATATATATCAAGCATTGATCTTAGATTTAGAGTGGAGAACATGTTCTCCAGCAGAGGGTTGTGGGAAATGGGACCCCCACCCATCACATCAACATATGACAATACGACAGGTGGAGGAATTGATGATAGAGATGGACCCCCTATCACATCCATGGTTAGGATCATGCCAAGTGGTATACAAGACAATGGGGTGTATATGGCCCACAATTAATTTATAACAATAATAAATTTAAGGAAATAAAGACAAAAAAGGAAAAGGGGGGCACATAGACCTATCATGGCATTGACACGTTGAACTCGACTATCAAGCAGGTAAGGAAGAGTGCCCGATTGAAAGCCCCAATTAGACTTTCTCTCATTTGGATTATCTCTTCTGACCAATATGTTGGTCTGGTTTCCACTGGGTTATTTGAGATGGAGAAGACAATTATATTGCTTCTCACCAATTTGATCTAAATCTTGATCTAATTATCTAGAGCAGCAATCAAATTAAGAGTTCTATTCTATATCTACTCTAATTTAACCTATCTTGATAAGGAGAAAGACTAATAAGAATGAATACAGTCATAGATAGTGTTACTTAAAGTTGAAATAGTTCATACCAAACAAAAACTCATTAGCATAATCAAATTATATATTTAATCATAATTAATTGCAAATAAAAAATGTAACATCAACTTTGCATTCAATAGGAATCGTAACAGTATGAGTAATCCTAAACACGACACATAGAAATAATTCATATGAAAAACATTCAAAACGACCCATGGAAAACATATCATTAGAAAAATCCCTAATATATTTGATAACAGTTATGATCACATGTGCCATCTGCTTCTTATTCATAGAGAGATAATAGTACCATCCATATGTGCAATCCAAAAAAGTCCCTCTATCTAATTAGGAGATCTCTTTTAAAAGATAAGAGAGTCTCTTTACATTTCCTACTTTTCATCATTTCTGATGAAAATTACCTCTTTTGTTTCCTGCTCTCCTACTTTGAGTTACTTGGAATTTTGAATTACAAAATTTTAGAAAATGTGGGAATGTAAACCATTTCCTCAATTTGGAGGATCTGCGAAGTTGGACCATGATTCGTAGGCTCAGATGATCCTACTTATCCTTTTTTAATTTCTCTCTTCCATGTCCAACTTGCCATCACATATTCTGTTGGCAACCTCTATCTTCAAGTCTTTTGTTTTGCTCTTTATAAAATATTATATTGCTAATGCATAGTTCATTGGTTGGATCATGTATTGGTTAACTGTCTCCCTATCTATTTTTTCCAACACTTGATTTCCTACTTGACCTTCTCTCTCATGGTGGACACATGCTCCGTCGTAGCTTCACTTTGTCCCGCTACATCTATTTCCTCATTCATGGGCATGTGGAACATCTCCAAGAGTTCGTCAGCTGCAGTCCACATCCTCATACATGCCATCTTAGCGTTGTGTATTGTCTGTTGAACATTAGGGAAAGTGTTCTTCCATCTTTCCAACAACATTTGGGTGTTGTATTGCTCGTTCTTAATAATCCTGAGAAATGTTGCAGGGGATGTTGTGTATGTTTTTTTCCAATGTTTCATTTTTTCAAATGCTTGTTCCATGTCCTCGTATTGGCCCTTAATCTCTACCAGATGGTCAATTAATTTTTCAATTTATTAATTGTAGTCCTAGATGTCCTCCAAATCCATGAATAAATTGACCTGTGCTTCTCTTAGCTTCTCATTAAGTTTATCACCTTCCTCTTTAAACAGGGATAGGAATTTATTTCCCTCCTTGTTTCCCTCTAGTTGAAGTAGTTTCATTTCCTCTTCTAGGAGGGATATCATGTGACTTTGTTCTTCATCTTGTTTTTTATTTCATTTCCCTTTGATTTTCATGTTTCATATCTCGTGTGTATATCTTTTCTTGGTGTCTTCAATTTCCTTTGCATGTATCATATTTTCCTCTTCTTTGTTGACCTAGAATTCACATTCCAATTCTTGTCTATGGAGTTGTAGCTAATTCTCTAGGCCTAATACTTTGTTCTTATATTCTTCTACCCTAAACTTGAACTCATTGACTATGACATTGTTTTCACCTTCAAATGCATGTAATGTTACCGTCATTTTCATTGCTTCCTTCTGCAATTTCTCTTTAGTTATTCTCCAATCAATGTTTCTCCTAGATCTTTTTTTTCTAGACGTCTCCTTTTTTTTTTTTCGATGGCCTCCTCATGATTCCCTATTTTTAGTTGTTGTGGTATAACTTCCCCACAATGATTATTTCATTTTCAAATTCTAATAATTTTAGGGCCAAATATGAGAAGTCAGAAGGTATCACGTTTAGGGGAGTCCCTGGGATTAGGGGAGAGATTAAAATTGACACATTCTTGGTTGATAAGAGGGTGGATATTCCACTTCTCTCCTCTTCCTCTTCCTTCTTATTTAATTCAATATCTTTACATGCTTCTGCTGCAATCCTTTCATGTTCCTCTTTATCCTTGTGGGTAGCTTCTTTGGAAATCTCTCTTTGATTTTTTATAGCTTCGAGGTTGGCTTCATCCTCTGTAGATTTAGAGGATTTATCATATTCTGTGGCCTTACATTCTCATAAATCCTCCATAGAGTTGTGGACTTTTTCTTTTTCCACAACTTTGTCTTATTCTGCGACCTTGCTCGTTTCTTCAATCTCTTTAGGCGATTTTCCCTGATTTTTTTTCCCTCTTTATTCCACATCAAATAATTTCCTTATTGCCTCTTCTTCCTTTTATTTCTAAGATCTTTCATTTTCATCCATATTCTCCTGAGTGTCCCTTATTACATTTTGCAGTTTTTTATGAAATTCAATTTTCTTTTATTCATTTTCTGCGAGAAAAGAGTTAACCTGGTGTGTGTATATTATGCAAGCCAACACGTCTTTGTACAATATGTCCTTGCATCAAATTTATTCCCCTCCTCTTATTTCATGCTTGAAGGGCAACACCATCTTCAAGGATTTGTAGTGGTTATACAAAACATTTATGGGGCCATGTTTCTTCATTGTACCTATATATAAAATCATTTGTTTAAGATTTATGACCTCCTTCCTCTCATGTGAGATATTTGTAACGTGAATCTCCCTAGATTGATTGGGAAGCTAGGCCAACTTCTCTTGTTCGCATTCTACAGGGAATTTTCTATGCCAACTCCCACCATTTGGTATGCCACCTCACATGCCAAATTTTTATCCAAGACATACTTGGGTAATAGATGTCATGGAGAATTACATCCATAGACACAAATGTAGGTGTAGTTCGTCTCTAGGTACCAATCTATTGTTTCCTACAGGGTTTCTAATGCTTCCATCAATATTCCTCATAGGGTTTGGCCGAAAAAAAATTGATACACTGGTGTTGTCAAATAATCACATATTTGATAAAAGTACTTTTCATATCGTCTTGTCTGAGTTCAGAGGAATATACATGAATAGAGGGTGATTCCATATTCTAGTCCCAATTCTTTTTTGGGTTAGGAATGTATTTGCAAATAACATCAATGAGAAAGGAAGGCATATAAAAACCTAATTGTGTCCCTTTACAGGTCTCCTCGATGTTGAGACATATTTTGGTCAATAAGATTGACACCCAGTTGAACACTACTCCCTTTTCCTCCATTGCATGAGCCATGGCTATCCATTCATGTTTAAAGTGTATAAAATTCTCCTCTCGATACAGTCTGCAAATCATAGAAATTAGCATTTGATATGGTGACTTGAAATATTGGGTATTGTATAGCCTACTCAGCTTAGAAACAAATGGAGTTTCTCCATCCCACTAATCCTGAATAATATCGAGTGGCTTTGGATTTTCTTTAGCAAAGTTTTCCAAGAATCCCTTGTTCATAAATACTAATGGTTTTGGCAACTTGTAGATCTCGTGAAAGTTGTTTGCATTCAATGCGGCTATGGTGTTTCCTTTCTTTTTGGTGATTGTGCCTGTGTGTTTACATTTTGGTAAGCCCACTTGGGCACTTCACTGTAGGGTAAGATTGTAGGTTGAGCATCGATAGTGTGAATGACACTTTTCTGTATGTTTAGGTTTATCAAATGCACAAATTCAATTTGAAAATATTAAGCAATGACTTGAGAGACATGACACATAACTACTTGGCATTCATATGCCCTTAGTTGTTAATAAAAATCGTGTGAATGAACAAGTCTCGACCCTCTAACCAACCTATTATCCATCAGAACATAAATGCATTTAACTCTTAGTAATTACTTCATTACAGGTGGAAAAGGCATGCAATTAAGTGCCCTTTTCGGAACATAGGTTTACGGTGAGATGGCCTATGTGGTTCGCAACTTGCAGATGTCGGAGAGATTTTGTCATAGTTTTTAAGTAAAGATCTTCCATATTACATACAAATGAGTAGAGTCATGTGTTTATGTCTAAGAAAATGTGACTTTACATTAAAAATATAATTATTACATTAATTATTTAATTAGTAATTAATGAACATTATAATATATAAAAGGTATATTACAGGTCATCCCTTCTAAAAAAATAAACTTTGTTCTAGAAATATAGGTAAAGATGAATATCCTACCAATCTAACTAACTAATGATGTTTCTTCACTAATTACAAAGCTTTTTAAATATATTTTCAATTGTTTCCAAGTCATTATGTATTCTACAAAATAACATACACATCCTTGAAAGGTCTTCTTTCCTATTTTCACTGATCAGTGCAAGGGGACCAGGGGACCTGAATGCTCATTTTCAATAAGTTGAGTCTGGAAACAGGAAAGTAGCTCATTTTGCACAATATCCATTATATTTTGTTGGTTGATCAAGTGCAAATAATGGTTCTTCTCTAGACCATGATATAATTTATTCTTCAGCTTGGTAGGTGTCTCTGATTGATCGGGCTGTGTTAATTGAAAATCAAGAGATGGATCGGGCACTGTTAATTGAAAATCAAGAGAGACCGTCATGGAACATCTCTCAACAAGAAAAGTACATATTTGGTAGGTGATAAAATTCAAATATGAGACTTGATCCGAGGGCTTCACGTATCTCTCCCTTATGTTATCCATCGCTAACAAACATTGCAGAGATATGTTTATGAAACATGTCTCATGAATGTTTTTAATTCCTCTTGGGATGAATGACCTATGCGCCATTAATGGACCTCGATTTGAATCTCTAACTTCACTCTCATCTTCTCTGATATCGAGTTTTTGTTTCCTACTGTTTTTTTCAATCTTTTCTTCTTCAATATTTAATTTATGTTTCCTAGGGTTTGAGTCAGTCTCATTGTTTACAATTTCAGTTTGGTGGCTAGGACTATTTTCTCCAAACTCATTTTCTAGTGCACTATAAAATCCTACCCCAAAATCCTCGTCTACTTTGATAGCCTCAATATTCGAAGCAACAATTAGGTTTGTGACAATGCACTTTCTTGATGTGGTGTGTAATTTATTCTTCAAACCAACAAGATGTACAACATCACCTTTAAGTAAAGCAGGTTTAGGAAGAAGAGTAGATGCACGTACAGCCACAGCCTCAAATGGGCCTAGTGCCGCGACATCATTTGTTAGTAATGCATAATTGTGTACAAGACACAAAAAAACAACCTCTCCATGAATCTCCTTTGGGTACGCAGAATTCTAATGTGACATATAATACAAAAATGGGCACTTTATTCTTGTGAGCCACAACTATTCCCACGGTCTTAGAAGGACAGATCACCACACCTTTTCCAGAAAAATGTTTAGCAAACACACCGTCCATAAAAGGATATGGTGGAATATCCATCTCGACTATGACAAGTGTTGGCTTAATGATTTCTCAACATTTGAAACAAATGTTTTGGAATCACTGCTTACACTGTTATCAAATGAATTACCTGGAACTTCTCCATTTGATGATGATAATAGAGGTTGGTTTTTTGTATCATTGTAAGCATAATAAATCGAAGATCACATTGCAGGCTTCATCCTTTTCCACAATCCAGCCGCATCTTCTTGAGTGCATATTTCAGGCTCTGCATAGAATTCATGCCTATCAATTTTCACAACAAAAAACTAACTTCGATGAGGATCGTCAAGGCTCACAAATTCTGAAGGAGTCGTTGCTCCTCGAGATAACTTGGAAAAATAATTATAAAATCTTGGACTTATGTGACTTCCTTCCCATCTAATTTTTGAATCATGGCATGGCGAGGAGCACCTGCCCTTAGACAACATATACCCTGCTTCTGCAACATATACTAGACCACACTTGAAGTGGAAATTCCTTGAATGTTTATAGGATAGTATATGAATGATGTCATCGCTTAATTCTAAGAAATAATGAGTTATAGAATGCAAGTCCTGGACTTCCAAAGTAACTTTCACACGAATACCAACCGGCTCAACATCTAATTTGAGAGTCTTTTCCACTAAATGTGTTAAACTAGCACAGCTGCAAAGTGGTGGGTGTTGTGGTTGGTGATCAAAAGTTATCATGACAGACAGCATTTTGGTGAATTGAAATGTAGGCACGGACATCTTGACGGACAACATTATGGTGAATTGAAATGTAGGCACAGAAAGGAACATAGTGCTGAGTAAATCTAAAAGTTAATCTTAAATGTGGTAATTCCAAAGGTTAATCAGTTAAACTTGGCAATCATATGGTGGTACAGTAATTTCTTAATATGATTAGGTAAATGTTATAAAAAGTAAACAAGTTAACTAATGCATTCAAAAATACAAAGTTATGAAGAGTAAATCACATTCATTGATTTGGGAGGACTACTAAAAATATTCCAGCATTTTCAATTGTTAGTCATAGATTAGAATTTTAGATTAAAAGGTGATTAATTATGCCCATCTCCAATATCCAATAGATATACGCCTTTCGACGTAAATATCACCATTCACACCTACAAGTAAGTCCCTGGCCTCTAATTGCATCTCGTCAGCAAGTCCTCCAGGTACCACCGAATCTATAAAAAGAAGTCCAGCCTCTGTAAGAAAATCCTTTCTCAGAATCTGCTCAGTCTCGCGTTGAAGCCCTAATCGACGTGCTTCACTAAATCCTTTGCGATCAAGGATCATTTGAAGTGTTACTCTAAGGGTATGGACTTCATTGTTGCACTGGTCCTTGCACCTCTCTATGAATATCAACTCACTTACAACTATATATAGTGGAAGAAAGGATGAAGAAGAGCTCTCTTATTTGTCTCCAACATTTAGTCTGACTGCTTGTCCATGACAATTTATCACACGTGATCCATTTGACATTATTTTCATCCATAAAGCTACCTGCATATAAAAGGTATTGAAGTCAGTGTATACATCAAACCCACGATGAGGAGTCTTTCTATCCAATCGAGATAAGGTTCCTGCCATAACTGAAATTTTTTCATCACCGTCGTTACCCAGCACTCGAATATCCAATCCAACCACTGCAGCTTCGGGTGCAAGAGCGATTTCTTCACATTTCTTAAACTGAAGCGTCACTGGATCAAAATGGAAAAATCCAAAATTATGAACAGGGTCACGGTAAAGACGATAAACTAGAATCTTCTCACCATTGTTGAATGTAGCGTCGAAAACAACAAGACCTATCAAAACAGCTTTCCTGTTGATGAGAATGATACTGCATTTTTTTATCAACGATGAAACCTGTGTGATTGTTGGTCCCCTCAACCTCTCTATCCGAATCCCTAGTGCATGTGGTTCAAAGCACCATCACTCCCTGAACATCCTTGTTTAACGTCCCCATTATTTTCCATGTGATTCGAAGCACCACTATGCCTTGAACAACCTTGTTTAATGTCCCCATTATTTGCGTACCTTGTTTCAAATTGGCGTATCTCTTATGATCCAATTGCTCGTACCTCACGTTCACAACATTCAAATTTTTTGGTGTGATCGTGAGGTCCATTTTAGCGCAGACCATTGTAGGCATAAATTTCACAACCAAAACCACCATTGTAAATATCAGAACCACTCTTGTTGTAACCCAGATCTTTTCCAACGAGGGTTTCATAATATTTCTGATCAAAACTAGGGTGCTAAAAGGATTCGTGGTTCGCATATTCGCCCACGTTGTGGCTGTCTTCATCTTTGTTGTTTTCATCTTCATCCATGCTACGACTGCAGTTGTTACTATCATAGTTAGTATTACCATCAATGCTGCGGAGTAAGGAGGATGAGTGAATTAGCTTCGTGACCTATGGGTCCGTCTAAGTGACAGATTGATTCTTATGGTGGTCTTCTTGAAGCGAGATTTGGTTTTGGTGGAAACCCCTCTCCTTTAAGTACGCCAAGACTTCATTCTCTAATTGTCCTTCCATTATTTGGTTCACATAATTCTTCCTTTCTTAAAGAGTGTCACTCATATTCTCCATAATTCTTTTTGTGTTTCCAAGTATAGCATTTATGGTTTCCATACTTAGGCATCTGACCTAAATTTAATTACATATGTTTCACTTTAATACCAATTAGAAGCTTAAAACTAGATATATATGAAAATATATATTTAACTATTTAATAAATTTATTTGTTATTGTCTAATGCAATGTACAACGTGTATAAATATAAGTTGTACATTGCATAAGACAATAACAAATAAATACAAGTAAATGAGTAGAGTCGTGTACAACGTGTATAAATATAAGTTGTACATTGCATAAGACAATAACAAATAAATACAAGTAAATGAGTAGAGTCGTGTAGAAAGATTTGACTTTACGTTAAAAGTATAATTATTACATTAATAATTTAATTAGTAATTAATGAACATTATAATATATATAAGTTATATTACATTGGTTCTGTAGGTCCTCGTGAAATGTGGAGTGCAATCAACACATGGATATTACCGTGACATTTGAGATACTTTGTGGGGTCTGCCTCATATGTTCATTTAAATGTTGTATGCAGATACCATGTATAATTATCGCACCTCAACAAAAAGGAACACAAGTTATGCGCGAATACAACCTGTGGGAAGGCAGGCAATTGCATTCAGTGGGTTTGAGTGAATATCTGCAAAGAATTATTAAATAAAGGTATGTTCCTTGTAGGTCATAGACAATCGTGATGTTTGGTAGATATGCATTCTCATTATGAATTTCCCATAGGAAATTTCCTGCAATCTTGCACTTTGTAGGTTGCGGGTGAATAGTCAAACATAGTTAAAGTTCTTGTTAAGGAACCTCCACAAGTTCCTTTGTGAATGGGTATTTGGGTGAGGGTAACAGAGAAATGCAACTAAGGGGTCCATGTATGAAACATTTTATTGGTCGACCTAATATTTGCATTGGATTGGAAGGTTTGGATTAGTTTCTTATGATAAGTTAAATATTATGGTTCAGGAACCCCAAGAAATATTAGTGACCAATAATAGGGCCAGGAAAATCCTCCACTGCTCATGATATCCAAACCTTAGAAGATAGTTTGTCTTAGGTGCTAGTTCAAGTAAACTTTAGTAAGGGGGATCCCATTAAGTTTTCCTAAGTTAGAAAAAATAAACGGGAATCATTGTGGGTACAAGACATGGCAATTCAAGAGGCAAGGGAAGGTCGCATGGTGGTGTCATAGGATTCCATATGGACACTAGTGCCACATCATCAAGCACATGTGATCCCATGTCAACAAACATGACACATTGGTAGCAATAGAAGTAGGAAATATCATAATCAAGTGAAATTTTAGTTGTAGGTCTACAATGAAGAGGGTCATAAAAGTGCTTATTGGGTTTCATCTTTGACCCATTTTCACATATCAGATAGTCTCTTTTTTCCGTCATACTCCATTTTTTCCATCATTTCCCTTACCTTTTTCCATTCTACCTATCACTTTTAGGGTCTCAGAATTATTAAGTCAAACGAGGTAATTATTCGTATCTAAGCATGTGTCCCTATGATTTAACATACATTTTGGATGTGATTTGTCTTATCTAATCATCTATGGGCTTCATATTCCTTGTGAATTCCACAAGATCATCAGGTGTCACTCTAACTACAGGAAGCATATAGCAATCTAACTACCGGAAGTGCAGAATAACGAGCTACCATAATGCAAAATGGTTGATTTATCGAAAGTCTCTACAGGTAGTCTGGTAGTTGCACAAGTTTCCTGGATACATTTTTAGTTATGATATTTCTTGTAGGTGACCACCAATGGCACGATCATTAATTGAGGTATTTTCACCCTAAATGAGCACAAACATGAATGCAACTTTTGTTCTACAGTAGTTATACATGGATTTCCTTATGTCCACATGGATCTCAAGCCATGATTCCAACAAAATATCCTATTCCACATTGCATATGGAGATTGAATTCTTAGTCACTATTTCATGATTTCATTCATGAAATCATGATGACTCAACAAAATCTCAATTTTACAATTTGAGTCTCCTATTTTGTGCATTGCTTGTCCTTGTTGTAACAATGAATCTGTCTTTATCATTGTAGTGGTTAGAGATCCATAAATTCAATACCAATGGTCTAAATTATGATGTATGAAACCTCTTATATAACATAAGATTTATTTTCAAAGGAGGTTAAGCATAAGTGTTAAGTAGTAGGCCATATAACAGTAATATTTGCAGAGATTAGATCAAAGGGTCGACCCTCATGTACATGTACTCTGTACTTTGAATTGATTAATGAAATGCTCTTTTGTTAATTATATATTGAGTATTTATCTTCCTACAGTTCTCCCATCCAGCACAGCCCCTTATCCTAGGATCCACTTCCAGAGATAGTCAGTAGGTTTATTTTCAGGAGAGCTAACCCCAGTAAATTAATTTGTGCTTTAGATTAAAATTAGTTACTTTCATTGTTTTCATGCTACTTATTTATCTTGCTATGGTTTCCAATTATTTTTATGTAGATTGTTGAATGGATTTAAAGGCCCTTTGGTGTGAGTAGTTGTTAACCCAGGGATTCCAACAGGTAGTTGAAAAGTTACATGACTCGAACCTACGACTCGTGTGTGTTTTATTTCTTCATTTTGTGTTTTATTTTTCTTCTTAATCCAACTACAAGGGGTAGTTGGGTCATATGAATACTTTATGATGTTGACAGTTATTGTGCGAAATATGATTTGATGAAAGTATATGTGATTGTTTAGCATGCAAAAGATAAGTTCATGTTTAAATTGATCTTTGGACGTGTTCATTAAGAAAAATGTTTGTGTTCTTAGTTTAGCATAGAAACCATTCAAAGATAGCTCTACATACATTTTTTTGACACCTAGTCATTTAATTATCAACAATTTAAACAATTAAATATCCCGACAGTGCTATTAAGGGTCACTGGCCAATTTATCTCTCGATTTTCGTAAAATGGAAATTAGTGGTTTTTAATGAACATGGTGGTACTCACTTGTATATACCTTATTGTTGATGAAATATGGATATTGAAGAAGACTTGAAGAATCCTAGTAGATCATTTAGATAAATTCTAGATATTTTGGAATGAAGATGTAGAAACAAGCCAAAATACATTTTTCCAAGAGACATTTTAGTGATTTTTGGAATCTCCAGAGGAAAAAGGACCCAAGATCATCAAACTAGAAAAATTATCCTACACAATAATTTATCTTCGATACAATCTAAACAACATTGTCTTATTCAATATTTTATGGTTTTGCTCTATTTGGAAGATAGTAACTTTTTGTTAGAAATTCCAACTCTGGAGAAAGTGCAAAAAAAGGAAAGTTGGCAATTTCATATTGATGTAGAAATTGACTGATGCATAAGATTATTAATATAGAATATGGTTTGTACTCAAAATCATGATTGTTATCTATGCCAATTAAAAAAATAAATGGTTCTCCATAGATATTCTTATACATGTGCCAGAAGTTGGTCTTTAGGTTGGATTGTGCCACTGAGAAAAATGCACAAATTTTGTAGAAATGGAAAATTCATAGAGCCATAACTTTCAGATCTCAACTTATATTGACACATGAGTATACTCATTGGAAAGGTAACTCAAGTAGGAAAATGGTAGAAGGTTTAAGTTCTCCAAGGAAGCATTTGATTTTTTTAGAAAGTTGTTGGAATAGGAATTCTAAGATTGAATAAACCAGTGTGGATCCATCTTAAACCTAGATCTATCAAGCACTGAGAGGGATCAAATTTATTAATGTGTAAATTTTGATTTATATGTTGTTATCTAAATATGTACGTATTCATTTTTTTTTAATTGAGTTGACTTTCCAATGTGGAAGATTTCAAAAGCAATTTTACTTTTAGAAAAAGAGCTTTGGATGATACAAGTACTTGATAGATGTGAATACTAAGCAAGGTAAGTTTCATATACTTCATAATGGTGTAGTTGAAATGGTTAGGAGGTACATTTGGAAGTGAAACAACATCACAAAGAAAAAGGGTTGAGTTATTAATAATAAGGTAGTGTTGTTGATGAACAAGGACACTCAAGGACGATGTGTTATGTTAAGCTATGCTAACAATATGGCCAAACACCATGAATGAGGATTGATAAGTTATGTTGCAAGTTGGATTTAATATTCAATTGTGAAGAATAAAGGAACTAAGAATTCGGTTCCTTGACAAACACTGAAAGAAGGCATACATGATATTGTTGTAATTAATTAGTGCAATTTAGATTGCAGAAGAAGAACTAGGGAATGGCTTTGATCATTATAGTTGAATATTGTATGAAGAAAATAAATGATGATAGGTATGAGGATCCATAAGAGTTCCTATTTATTGAATCTGAATATTCTATGACACATGATAATATTTAGCCAGGGTATGGAAGATACCTACATGAAGAGAAGAGTTGTGATAATTATGACCATTGCAGCTAGTTCTTGTGTACAACCAAGCAACGTTGAGAAGAATAATAAGAATGGAACAAGATAATAGCTGAAGAATGACATCAATATTTATAAAATGATAAGGTATGTTTCTTAACCTTGAATATAAAGAAAATAAATTAAGTAATAATGGTTGCAAAACATGATTACAAGGAAGACGATGATGGAGGTTAGTATGGTAGAGAAAATGTCGCCAAGAAAAAAGAAAACAAGGACCTCATGAGGTGATGTGTAGCTCATGGGATGCATGAATAATTGTAACACACCCAACCCCCTAAGTTACTCTTAAGGGAATGGGGTATTAAAATGTCATTTCCCTTAACAAACTCAAAACTTTCTTTCGATGGCACCATCATCTTCTTCTCGTCAAGAGATTTCCAATGAGTGTAATATTTCTCAAAACTGAGCTCTAAGATTACAAATATAACGTCTTTTCCTTTAGAGGTAGGAAGACCAATAATAAATTTCATAAATACAACCCTTCATGTAGAAAAAGCAGTTTTGGGAACGTCTTCCTATCAAATTGTTATTTGGTAATAACCTGACTTAAGGTCTAGATTGGAGAATTATTTAGCACAATGGAGCTCGTCTAATAACTCATCCACAATTGGAATTGGAAATTTATACTATATTGTAATTTTGTTCAATTCTTGATAATCAATACAGAGTCCATTTTCCTAACAAGTATGACTGAAGATGAGAAATGACTCTTTCTTCATGTCATAACACCACATTCTAATAATTACTGAACCAAGCGCTCTATTTATATCTTATGTTGGTGTGACTTTCTATAATATTTTTTTCTAATTGGTGCGGAACCAGGGATCAATTCTATGATTTGGTATCTAGAACGAGGTGGAGGAATCCCATGAGGAAGTTCCTAAAAAATGGTGTTATATTTTCTAGGAATTTTGTCCAATTTCTTGGGATCATCATTTTTGTCCTCCTTAGTAGTACCCTCTATGGCATAGAATTGTAAAAAATAATCTCAGTATCCCTTTTTAATCATTTTTTTATTCCATTGGACGAGACTATTTGTGGGAGAGGATAGTTAATTCCTTGTAATTTGTACTTTTCCCCATTTTGATAAAACCTTCTAAATTGCTCTTGCAAGTTTAATCCAACAATACCAAGTGTGGCTAACCATTGGGCCCCAAAGACAATATATGCCCCTCATATTGGCATAGCATACATAGGATATTTTAATTTGTATTCATTCATGGATATTTCTACCTTGTGGCATTTCCCATCACATGACATAGTCCTATTTCCCAGGATGGAGACTTGAAATTTAGAGGTAGGATGATGAATATGTTTAACTTTAGTGTTGTCTTTGTATCTATAAATTTATGTGAACTTCCACTATCAATGAGCACTGTTACTTTAATTTTCTTAACATAGCCATAAACTTTCATAGTTTGGGGTTGAGAAATACCTGTCATTGCAGGGACATAGCGTGTCAGATTTTTGTTTTGATTCCCTAACTCATGGGGATTTTATGAGTCTTCATTATTTGTTTCTTCATCGGATGAATATATTCCCATGCCTCTTCGTCCTTGTCATTGTCACTCTTGTCTATTTTGCAACAAAAAAACTTTTTTCTTTGCACTTATGGCTTGGTTTCCAATTAGGTGCATTACATTTTAAGCACCAGTCCTTATCTAGTCTCTTGTATGGTGGTGGTGTCCTTTTGTGAGGGGGAATGTATTTGGAGATAGAATATTCGAGTGAGTGCCATGTTTTCTTTTGATATATTTTAATTTTCTTTTTTAGCGATTTTATATTCCTGACAAGCTTGCTCGATATCCTTAATGTCAACTAATTCAAGCTCATTTTAGATATTTTCCTTCAATCCTGATAAGGTTATTTGAAGTAGCCAATCTTCTGATATATTAGGGAGACAAGTGGATAACACATGTAAATCCTGAAAAAATTCCTCCATTGTACCGGACTATTGTAATCATGTGAGTTTAGCAAAACCCCCTTTTTCTTCTATGTCGAGAAACATAGAAATAAGTTCTTTTTTAATATAACCCAGTGTCTTGCTAGAGATTCAGATTTTTCTATCCACCATAGGAGCCAGTCATATGCAAAGTCCTTCATATGTATAGATGCGACAACATTTTTTTCTTCATCATTAGAAATATGGTAATACCTTAAGTACTACTCGATTTTATTTACTCATCTTGTTGCTTCTCTTGCGTCTGATCCATCAAATTATGGAACAATATTTTTTTCCTTGAACATGTCATTATTATACGTCCCCATGTTGGGAGAGTAATGTGATTGCTGAATCCTCGATTGTGAATTTGAGTTACTGAGGATTCTAATCCCATTTGCTATTGCTTCTGTTATCACTCCAGGGAACTACTTAGGGCTGTAATCTAAGTATGCCTGGTAACTTACAAGATTCAATACTTTTTAACAAATGGATCGATGGGATACTACAACAGCTCAATGGAGAGGTTGCTTATCAAATAGTTAAATGA
>ML779801.1:27449-54946 GCA_009831015.1 Picea engelmannii
CAATATTGGAAGTCTTGGTGGCGAATCTTGTTGTCATGTAGCTTCCACGTTTTTATCTTCCTATATATAAGGAATTTGATCTACAATTATTTCATTTATTTGGTTATCCAAAGATTTATGTTCTTGGAATTTAACATCTTTTCTTACTATCAACTTCTTAGTAATATGATTGTATAGCCTATATGCTTTAGATTGCTTACTATATCCATTAAATATACATTTTTCACTTCTATCATCAAGTTTTATTCTCAGCTCTTCAAGAACATAAGCATAAGACACACAGCCAAAAAAATTAAAATGAGAAACACTAGATTTCATACCACTCCAAGATTCTTGAGGGACTTGATTTTTCACACTACTGGTTGGTGAAAAATTTAAGATATAAACTAAGCATGCTAATGTTTCACCCCAGTATTCATTTGAAAAAATTTTAGCCTTCAGCATATTGCTCGCTATGTTCATTATTTTTTGATAATTCCTTTCAGCTACTCCATTCAGTTGTGGAGTGTATCTTGTGGTAAACTATCTCTTGATCCCATGTTTCCTTCAATCTGATGTGAATTATTTGGAATCATACTCACCTCCTCGATACGATTTGAGTACTTTTATTTACTTCCCACTTTGTTTCTCTGTCATAGATTTAAATTCTCTGAATTTTTCAAATGTCTCTGATTTGTGCTTGAGAAAATACACACAAGCTTTCCTGCTAAAATCATCAATGAATGTTAGAAAATAAAAACTTCCTCCTATTGACTGAGTTTTCTTTGGAACACGAAGTTTTGTATGCACCATCTTGAGGTGTTCTTTTTCTCTTTAGGAAACATCAAGAAAACTATCCCTTTGGTGTTTGGCCAAAATACAACTCTCACAAGAGTTTTTCTATTCATTTATAATGGGAAAACCTTTCACCATAGACTTATTTTGTAAAAGACTAAGAATACTAAATGGTAAATGAACATATATGATATGCCACAACCAAGTCTCATATGAGCTTGATCCATTTTGGGCATATGACTGTGACAAGTTAAGATTTCTCAATATTAAAGGAAACATTCTATTTTTGGCCATTTGTATTGTAGCTATGATTTTGTTACTGGGTGGTTTGTCCAAGATTGTACACTTGGAACCTTAAAAAATGACCTTATAACCATGTTCATTCATTTGACCTATACTCATTAGATTATGTATGATACCAGGTACATAATAAACATCAAGAATATCCTTATTTTCATCTTTCTTGGTCAATACAAAAACTACACCCTTTCCTAAAAAATTATTTTGATAGTTATCTACCAATTTAATTTGAGATGTGGCAGAGATATCTAAACTAGTAAACAAATCTTTTTTACCTATCATATGATTGTTGAAGCCACTATCTAGCAACTAGATATCATGGCTATTTATTTCTTCTTCTAGGACTTGGCACGAGAAGAACATCGATTCAGATGTTCCTTCTTCAGTGTTGGTAACATTTTCTCTACCCTTATTTAAATCTACTTTCTTCTTTCTCCATTCACTTTTGTAGTGACCAAATTTCTTGCAACAATAGAACTGGGTCCTTGATTTGTCAGTCCACCTTGACTGATTGAAATTTTTTCCTCTCCCCCTTTGGTTATGAGAGTATCTTTGTGGTTTTTCTCATTGTTCACTATGTTATGAATGTTCTGAATTTTACCTCTCTATTGTTTGAGAGCATCCTCTACCTCGTATTCCTCTACTTCTATTCCCTCAACCTCTACCTATGATTATTGATGCATGAGACTGAAATATGTTCTCAAAATATTTAGTATTTCGACTGAACATATTCTCATGAGTTAACAAAGATCCCATGAGTTCTTCAAATTCCATTGTTGACAGTTATATTGACTCTTCTATGTTGACCACGACCATATTAAACTTATCTAGAAGGCTTTGGAGTACCTTCTCAATGAATTTTTGATCTTGAATGTATTCTCCATGCATGAGAAACTTATTGATGATGCTAGTGACATCGGTCATAAAACAATCCATAGAATCTGAATCCTTCATCTAAATATTCTCGAAACTCTTCCAGAGTGTCTGTAACTTTGCATTTTTTACTTTATCTGTGCCCTGATAGGAAGTTTCAAGAGTATCACATGCATGTTTGGCATGATTTGTTGTTGCTAATTTGGGGAAAACATATTCCTATAACCCTTGTTGGATGATCCATAAGGATTTTCTATCATTTTTCCTGATTTCTCCCACAACATTTATCTGTGCATTTGTCATCAATTGTAGATCGATCGGATTTGGTTCTCTGAACCCATTAACTACTTCTTCCCAACAATCTTCAAACCGAACGGAAATTTTCATCTTGATAGACCAAACATCATAATTATTTCCTATTAACATTGGTCCTTTTGACAATGTACGACTGTTGCTAGATGTCATGGATACACTACTGGAAGTCAACTCCCACTTTTTTATTTATATATTGACATGATCTTTCTTAAAAAACTGACTTTTTTTTTTTTTCTTGGCTAAACAAGGTTGCACCTTACCTCAGAGGTGATGGAAACCAGACCCAAAAACAATTTGTGTGTAAGTTTCCTCCTAGTCGTGCCCAGTTCAGTCTCTTGGGGAGACCACCAAGATGGTCATGCCCTGTACACTGGTTGGGCATGACTGAATCCAAAGAAAAAACAATTTTTTGAAAACTTTTCCCTCATACATATGCCACATCACTGTCTTCAACACTCCTCTTCCTGTTGTGGCTTAACCAAGATCGAAATTTCTCTGCAAACTACAAATTTCTCTCTTATCTTCAAAGGGTCTTAATCATGCTCTGATAACATGTTTAATTTCAAGTAGAGGCAAGCATTTGAAAACAGTGCATACACACACAACAACAATGGAATTGTTAAGATCTTCTCCACATTCATAGGAAAAACTAAAATGAAAATACATAAAACTAGATATTTCTCTAGAACACTCCATCTTCTCACCTACCTAATAAATGCATGTCCACCTATCTTATCTAGTGCATTTATGATGCATATCAACTATCAACTTGGTCAAGTAAGTGGTAGGAATTACTCCATTTAAGAAACCAATATTAGGAAAAGCATGCAAATGTAATGAGTAGCGATGGGGAAATAGAGTGGGAAGAAAAGTTCTAGGAGGCCTACAATGATTTTATTTTTAAGGAACTCCACTCTGTGAAATCAGTTCAAGATGTTGTTGGTACTGTTTAGTGTGATTATTGAAAAGAGTCAATGTGATAGGACATGAATATTGGTCCTGTACATATGGAAAAGGCTACAAACAAGTTGGAAAAGATTGTTTGTAGTGAGCAATGATAAGAAAAGTGGTGGAAACACTAAAATATTTATAAGAAGGGATCTGGTCAAAGGCATATTTAAAAGGAGAGGAAAAAACTTCCTTATGCATATTTTCATCCTTTGATATTTTGAAACACCCCACTCTTGGAGAAAACATACACACATGTTCTTTCTTGAAGACCATACATACACATTGAAGTGGTTACTTACACCTTAATAGAAGGTATATTAGTGGATCAATCCCCTTTGGAAGATGACTTGGAAGATTTATTCATCATTGGATACCACAACAACCATTTGGAAGGGATCTAAGAAACCTACACGCGAAAAATGTTACCCACACACATCGTTTATGAAGTTGAGTTAGAGGGTTTTGATTCATGATTTTAGAATTTCTTCACCTTGGAATTCCATACGTCCACTTTGAATAAGACGTAGAAGGGTTGAGTTGCACCCTGTGAAGAGTTGGTTGAGAAGCTACACCTTCTTGAAGGCCTTTTGAAGTTGGATGGTGCATCTTGGAGCCACTCTTTTCCCTTATTAGTGGAGATGTCCTTCTTTTCATAGGATTATTTCATTGGATTATTGTACACGTGGCTTGACCACTTTGCCTTCATTGTATTTTAGATTAATTAATTGGGAGAGAAGTGTGCTTTACTTCTCCATAGGCTATATTTGTGGATCTCACTTGAGATGATATTTTTTTATTGTAAAGGAAGTTGATAATCACTATATAAATAGAGGTGGCCTTCCCCACTGTCACTTGTGGTTGGATTAGGGGAAAAATCCATTAAAAATTGTCAAAATTTTTGTTGGAGACTTTTATCATCTTCTTTGTGCTATGGATGGTTAGCTACAAGTCTCTCATGAAGGTGTTATGTTTTGGATGCTTCTCAATGAATGCATGTTTAATGAATGAATGGATTTGTGTGTGATGTGATGAGTAAGTGGTATATTCATTTCCTTGCGGTATTTATTCTTGAAAGGTTGTAAAATTGGTGTAATTCTCTAGTGATGGTGGTGTGCCATGTTCTCCCTTCTTTGATAGATCTGTTGTCAAATACATTGGAATAATTCTAGTGGAGATTGTCCCCACCAACCTTCTTGAAATTTATGAAGCAACTAGGGTGATTTATTAGGATATGCAGTCGAAATCTCTAATTATCATTTTGGCTCCACTTGTAGTTTCTAAATGAGGAGTCTTATTTGACCCTATATCCTCAAGGAAAATATATTAGTTTCTGGTCCTTCCATCAAGATTATTTCCCTAATCAAATTCAACACCATTTTGTTGGATTTACTCTTTGTATCACCTTGGAATTCACTGCCCTAAAATCCTAGAAATCGTACCCTAACGAATCCCCCCTTGAACTAGAGAAGAGATAGTCGAAATTGTAGAAGAAAGTTGGTGAAGTGGCAATGACCTTCGTCTTAGTTTCACCAAGAATACACTTGAGATTTAAAACTTTATCTCAATAAATAAATACAGATTTGTGTGATAACATGTACAATAAATAAATGTTAGAGATAATACCAATACAAAGATTCATGAAAAGATTATGGAAGATAATTACACATGTGAATGAATTGAATATATAATCATGAAATATTTAATATAATCACCTAAAATTAGATATAATCACCTAGAATTAGATAGAGATCAAATATACATTGAAAAATATATACGAGAATGAAATGATAGAGTATAATTTCCATAATACCAATATCCATGAGACTTTATGATCGTGGATCATTTAAATAGATGTGCTAACAATGGATAGTAATGCCGAAATTATTTTAGAAGTTTGAAATACCTCCTTCGTTGCACTTTTACAAGTAATTATTTTGGTTTAGTTTAAAACCCATTCCTTGACGTAATTGTACAAACAATTATTTTTATATCATTTGGAGCTCATCCCAAATTAAATTCCATGTAGTAATTTATCTACATAGTTAAAATGTTTATCAAATATAGGATGTAGATGGAAGAAGTGGGTGCATCGATCCTCTTAACTACATCACTGTCACATACTTTAGTTATCGTTTGAGTCAATTTAGTCTTTTCTCTTACCATCTACCCATTGAGAATCAAAAGAGCAATTTCTGTACTTTCGTTCAAGATATTTCTTGAAAGTCAAAGGTAAATATTATTTTATATATAATTTTAAGGGTTTGTTTAAATGGTCATGATTCAAATATTAAATTTTATTTTTTATATTTGAGAATTTCAAGGGTTAAACTCTCTTAAACCTTTAAGAAATAGGCTTTGTAATCATAATTACGAGGTTTTATCATTAGAAAATTTTATAGTTTTATTTTTTCATTTATATTTGAATACAATCAAGAAACAAATCAAAAAATGACTTACATATAAATCAGGATTACGAGGTTTTACCATTAGAAAATTGTATAGTTTTATTTTTTCATTTCATTTATATTTGAATACAATCAAGAAACAAATCAAAAAATGAATTACATATAAATCAAATATGAGACAAAATCACTTGTCAAAGTATCCATGTTTGCAAAGATACATGCTAACATTGTGAAAAGAGAAGTGGTTGAAAGTTTATTGATGTGGCCAATCAGTGATAGGAATGAAAATATCCATAGAAACGTTTGACATGGTATTATATCACCATATTCCATTTACTTGGTTTGCCTCTTTTTACTATGAGTAGTATTTGAGTTTGTTTATCCAAATCACTATATTAGAAATATTTGTATCTCGGGATAAAATGTCAATAGAGAATATCTTCCTTGTGTTTTTTCAACTTTTCCAAAAATAAATATGCATTAAAACCATGTTGTTAATATCATATTTGTAATATCCATCTTAATAATGTAGCTCATATCATATTTGTAATATCCATCTTAATGTGGTTTCATGGATATGATTTTACTTGAATGCATATTATCATATAGTAGGGTATATTCTCTCCATTTTCTTGTGGTGCAATGGTAAAGAATGCATCACTTATGGGTATGACTCAAATGTGTATTCAAAGTAAAATATATATATTCAATTCAAATTATACATGTATATGCATTTATTCATTAAAAATATTTAATTAGTTTAATTTCAGTTAAAGACTTTAATTTTTTGGAGTTACTTAGCATGTCTCACATGACAATATAAAAAACTTGATTGTCATCCATTGAAACTATTGTCTCTTTAACAAACATCTTTCCTAAATCCAAAACAATCGTCTCTTCAACATCTCATGTAATACTCCCAGTTGGATCCCCATAATAGAAATGTGAATGTATGTTATTAATTTTTGAAAGATAAACAATGTAATATATAAATGTACATTGAATAATAAAAAAATACATCACACGCTATAGATGGGGAAGGACAAAAACATGGGGGGATATGATTCCACAAGAGAGGAAAGAAAGGGGGTGTAGGGGGATAAAGTAAAATAATAATATTTTATTCCTAAGCCTAAGACACTACTTTATGTGTTCCTAAGTCTTTGGAGCGTGGCGATGAATTGGAAAGGGAGATGTGTGGGCTTCTTATGAATGCACATGTCATCTCCCCTTCATGCAAATATAATCCATCATTTTTTCTTATGCAAGGGATTATTGTTATTCTTCCTTAGGGGGAATTATTTCACAGAGCCTAATTTGTCTTCCTATGATTGTACAAGAAATCATGGGAAATGAATTTCATGTAATTATGGGTAACTATGGCTATGATAAAAGGATGTAAGTTATTTCCATGAAACCATGAGGAACTTGTGACCATGTGCAAAGGACATCGTGGRCATTGAGTAAATCCATTAAAGTTGAGAATTCCTAGAGTCCCTAGTAGAGAGMTTTCTTGATCGTCTTATGTTGGATCCATGGAGGGAAGTGGGATAGCCTTAAGGAYGATGTGGTAGAGAAGGGGATCTCATTCCTTGGGTTGTGTAGGCTAAARGGGAAAGAGAGTTGGTGGATTGGAATTTCTATAGGAGTTAATGGACTGTGATATGTTGGGAAATTAGGCTATGTGAGAGGATTATAGCAAGACATAAGTGATTCATCCTTGTGGACTCATAGCCTTAGCTTGGGGGTGGCCSTGTTTAAAAAATATGATAGACAACAACGAGCCTATGGTTGGGTGGAATGTCCTTCATCTGCGAATAGTTGGTGAATTATTCCTAGGATATAAGTGTATATGGTTTATGTGTGATTATATTGTATTAGTGTTGTTAATGTTATGAATGGAATGATTTTTCTATTTGTATGTATGATATTCCATTATATTTTTGCATGAATTAAATAGCTCATCACATGACAATGGGGAAATTATGGTATCAAATCTATGTAATGTGAATCTTAGCATATCCAACATTCTATACATGAGACAAAAAGGTATCACAGAAAAATATTGAGTGAGAGGGAAGGAATTTTGAAGTACCCCACTATCCCAAAAGTGTATAATGGTGGTTGATATGTTAGAAAGTGGTGTCAGAGATATTAGTTACAAAACTGGGACTATGTGGGATAGAAATCAAAGCTTATGTTTACAACATTGGGGATATCTTGGCCAGAAGGTAATATTCATATGAAGGAGTTACGGTTTTCTTGTTAGGTGTTAGACAAAATTTATCTAGGATGATGATTTGGGAAAAACAATGTTGAAACTTGCGGCTATATATTTTGTGTTGATAGAATTTGTATGGTTGTATTGATGCTACTACAAAAGATAATTAATGAAATTATAAGTTTTTCCTATGTAAAAAGTTGGGAAAAAAATCTTGAAATTGAAAATATCCCCAATTCTAGATGAAATTTATAGGTTCATTTGGTGAAAGGGTACCGAATTAGCTATATATGGGGTCAAATTATAGAGGCCAAGCATAGAAAATTTATTGATATATTTTATAGAGGCCAATCCTAGAATTATCTCTCTCTCTCTCTATGTGTGTGTGTGTGTTATAGGTTACAAATCCCAAGGAAAACCCCCAAGAACTTCCCCTCATTTAGAGGACGGTACCCAAGGTAAACCCTAGGATGTTCAGGGCACAAGGCTTGTCAACAACATGGCTCTAATCCATTACAAAAATACACTCATTATGAGCTAAACATATCACTTATGGGAATTGAACCCATGTGGGGAGGATAAAAATAATTCCTTCTAACCACCCAAGATACATCTAATCAACATATATGCTTTTCTGTGTGCATGTGTAATTTTTTAACTTCTGTAAAATTCCAAAACTATGACATGGACCATACTAGTGACATAGACTAGCAGGGTGATGTGGAGGAATCAAGGTGCTACCAGGTGGAGTTAAGGTGCATAGGTGGTAGCCACGAAGTAGGGTACAAGGTGGTATAGTTAGTTGGGGCTTGCAACTAAGAGGTAAGTTATTTATGAAGCTATGAAAGGAAATAGGTTATCCATGCACTCAACACCTGTAACCACTTTTGGGGTGAGCCATGTCCCCTATGTGGTAATGGATGGTAAGTGGTTTCTGGAGCCTTAAGAACATTTTAACTAGTGGCACATTATAGTCGTGTCATATATATCAAGCATTGATCTTAGATTTAGAGTGGAGAACATGTTCTCCAGCAGAGGGTTGTGGGAAATGGGACCCCCACCCATCACATCAACATATGACAATACGACAGGTGGAGGAATTGATGATAGAGATGGACCCCCTATCACATCCATGGTTAGGATCATGCCAAGTGGTATACAAGACAATGGGGTGTATATGGCCCACAATTAATTTATAACAATAATAAATTTAAGGAAATAAAGACAAAAAAGGAAAAGGGGGGCACATAGACCTATCATGGCATTGACACGTTGAACTCGACTATCAAGCAGGTAAGGAAGAGTGCCCGATTGAAAGCCCCAATTAGACTTTCTCTCATTTGGATTATCTCTTCTGACCAATATGTTGGTCTGGTTTCCACTGGGTTATTTGAGATGGAGAAGACAATTATATTGCTTCTCACCAATTTGATCTAAATCTTGATCTAATTATCTAGAGCAGCAATCAAATTAAGAGTTCTATTCTATATCTACTCTAATTTAACCTATCTTGATAAGGAGAAAGACTAATAAGAATGAATACAGTCATAGATAGTGTTACTTAAAGTTGAAATAGTTCATACCAAACAAAAACTCATTAGCATAATCAAATTATATATTTAATCATAATTAATTGCAAATAAAAAATGTAACATCAACTTTGCATTCAATAGGAATCGTAACAGTATGAGTAATCCTAAACACGACACATAGAAATAATTCATATGAAAAACATTCAAAACGACCCATGGAAAACATATCATTAGAAAAATCCCTAATATATTTGATAACAGTTATGATCACATGTGCCATCTGCTTCTTATTCATAGAGAGATAATAGTACCATCCATATGTGCAATCCAAAAAAGTCCCTCTATCTAATTAGGAGATCTCTTTTAAAAGATAAGAGAGTCTCTTTACATTTCCTACTTTTCATCATTTCTGATGAAAATTACCTCTTTTGTTTCCTGCTCTCCTACTTTGAGTTACTTGGAATTTTGAATTACAAAATTTTAGAAAATGTGGGAATGTAAACCATTTCCTCAATTTGGAGGATCTGCGAAGTTGGACCATGATTCGTAGGCTCAGATGATCCTACTTATCCTTTTTTAATTTCTCTCTTCCATGTCCAACTTGCCATCACATATTCTGTTGGCAACCTCTATCTTCAAGTCTTTTGTTTTGCTCTTTATAAAATATTATATTGCTAATGCATAGTTCATTGGTTGGATCATGTATTGGTTAACTGTCTCCCTATCTATTTTTTCCAACACTTGATTTCCTACTTGACCTTCTCTCTCATGGTGGACACATGCTCCGTCGTAGCTTCACTTTGTCCCGCTACATCTATTTCCTCATTCATGGGCATGTGGAACATCTCCAAGAGTTCGTCAGCTGCAGTCCACATCCTCATACATGCCATCTTAGCGTTGTGTATTGTCTGTTGAACATTAGGGAAAGTGTTCTTCCATCTTTCCAACAACATTTGGGTGTTGTATTGCTCGTTCTTAATAATCCTGAGAAATGTTGCAGGGGATGTTGTGTATGTTTTTTTCCAATGTTTCATTTTTTCAAATGCTTGTTCCATGTCCTCGTATTGGCCCTTAATCTCTACCAGATGGTCAATTAATTTTTCAATTTATTAATTGTAGTCCTAGATGTCCTCCAAATCCATGAATAAATTGACCTGTGCTTCTCTTAGCTTCTCATTAAGTTTATCACCTTCCTCTTTAAACAGGGATAGGAATTTATTTCCCTCCTTGTTTCCCTCTAGTTGAAGTAGTTTCATTTCCTCTTCTAGGAGGGATATCATGTGACTTTGTTCTTCATCTTGTTTTTTATTTCATTTCCCTTTGATTTTCATGTTTCATATCTCGTGTGTATATCTTTTCTTGGTGTCTTCAATTTCCTTTGCATGTATCATATTTTCCTCTTCTTTGTTGACCTAGAATTCACATTCCAATTCTTGTCTATGGAGTTGTAGCTAATTCTCTAGGCCTAATACTTTGTTCTTATATTCTTCTACCCTAAACTTGAACTCATTGACTATGACATTGTTTTCACCTTCAAATGCATGTAATGTTACCGTCATTTTCATTGCTTCCTTCTGCAATTTCTCTTTAGTTATTCTCCAATCAATGTTTCTCCTAGATCTTTTTTTTCTAGACGTCTCCTTTTTTTTTTTTCGATGGCCTCCTCATGATTCCCTATTTTTAGTTGTTGTGGTATAACTTCCCCACAATGATTATTTCATTTTCAAATTCTAATAATTTTAGGGCCAAATATGAGAAGTCAGAAGGTATCACGTTTAGGGGAGTCCCTGGGATTAGGGGAGAGATTAAAATTGACACATTCTTGGTTGATAAGAGGGTGGATATTCCACTTCTCTCCTCTTCCTCTTCCTTCTTATTTAATTCAATATCTTTACATGCTTCTGCTGCAATCCTTTCATGTTCCTCTTTATCCTTGTGGGTAGCTTCTTTGGAAATCTCTCTTTGATTTTTTATAGCTTCGAGGTTGGCTTCATCCTCTGTAGATTTAGAGGATTTATCATATTCTGTGGCCTTACATTCTCATAAATCCTCCATAGAGTTGTGGACTTTTTCTTTTTCCACAACTTTGTCTTATTCTGCGACCTTGCTCGTTTCTTCAATCTCTTTAGGCGATTTTCCCTGATTTTTTTTCCCTCTTTATTCCACATCAAATAATTTCCTTATTGCCTCTTCTTCCTTTTATTTCTAAGATCTTTCATTTTCATCCATATTCTCCTGAGTGTCCCTTATTACATTTTGCAGTTTTTTATGAAATTCAATTTTCTTTTATTCATTTTCTGCGAGAAAAGAGTTAACCTGGTGTGTGTATATTATGCAAGCCAACACGTCTTTGTACAATATGTCCTTGCATCAAATTTATTCCCCTCCTCTTATTTCATGCTTGAAGGGCAACACCATCTTCAAGGATTTGTAGTGGTTATACAAAACATTTATGGGGCCATGTTTCTTCATTGTACCTATATATAAAATCATTTGTTTAAGATTTATGACCTCCTTCCTCTCATGTGAGATATTTGTAACGTGAATCTCCCTAGATTGATTGGGAAGCTAGGCCAACTTCTCTTGTTCGCATTCTACAGGGAATTTTCTATGCCAACTCCCACCATTTGGTATGCCACCTCACATGCCAAATTTTTATCCAAGACATACTTGGGTAATAGATGTCATGGAGAATTACATCCATAGACACAAATGTAGGTGTAGTTCGTCTCTAGGTACCAATCTATTGTTTCCTACAGGGTTTCTAATGCTTCCATCAATATTCCTCATAGGGTTTGGCCGAAAAAAAATTGATACACTGGTGTTGTCAAATAATCACATATTTGATAAAAGTACTTTTCATATCGTCTTGTCTGAGTTCAGAGGAATATACATGAATAGAGGGTGATTCCATATTCTAGTCCCAATTCTTTTTTGGGTTAGGAATGTATTTGCAAATAACATCAATGAGAAAGGAAGGCATATAAAAACCTAATTGTGTCCCTTTACAGGTCTCCTCGATGTTGAGACATATTTTGGTCAATAAGATTGACACCCAGTTGAACACTACTCCCTTTTCCTCCATTGCATGAGCCATGGCTATCCATTCATGTTTAAAGTGTATAAAATTCTCCTCTCGATACAGTCTGCAAATCATAGAAATTAGCATTTGATATGGTGACTTGAAATATTGGGTATTGTATAGCCTACTCAGCTTAGAAACAAATGGAGTTTCTCCATCCCACTAATCCTGAATAATATCGAGTGGCTTTGGATTTTCTTTAGCAAAGTTTTCCAAGAATCCCTTGTTCATAAATACTAATGGTTTTGGCAACTTGTAGATCTCGTGAAAGTTGTTTGCATTCAATGCGGCTATGGTGTTTCCTTTCTTTTTGGTGATTGTGCCTGTGTGTTTACATTTTGGTAAGCCCACTTGGGCACTTCACTGTAGGGTAAGATTGTAGGTTGAGCATCGATAGTGTGAATGACACTTTTCTGTATGTTTAGGTTTATCAAATGCACAAATTCAATTTGAAAATATTAAGCAATGACTTGAGAGACATGACACATAACTACTTGGCATTCATATGCCCTTAGTTGTTAATAAAAATCGTGTGAATGAACAAGTCTCGACCCTCTAACCAACCTATTATCCATCAGAACATAAATGCATTTAACTCTTAGTAATTACTTCATTACAGGTGGAAAAGGCATGCAATTAAGTGCCCTTTTCGGAACATAGGTTTACGGTGAGATGGCCTATGTGGTTCGCAACTTGCAGATGTCGGAGAGATTTTGTCATAGTTTTTAAGTAAAGATCTTCCATATTACATACAAATGAGTAGAGTCATGTGTTTATGTCTAAGAAAATGTGACTTTACATTAAAAATATAATTATTACATTAATTATTTAATTAGTAATTAATGAACATTATAATATATAAAAGGTATATTACAGGTCATCCCTTCTAAAAAAATAAACTTTGTTCTAGAAATATAGGTAAAGATGAATATCCTACCAATCTAACTAACTAATGATGTTTCTTCACTAATTACAAAGCTTTTTAAATATATTTTCAATTGTTTCCAAGTCATTATGTATTCTACAAAATAACATACACATCCTTGAAAGGTCTTCTTTCCTATTTTCACTGATCAGTGCAAGGGGACCAGGGGACCTGAATGCTCATTTTCAATAAGTTGAGTCTGGAAACAGGAAAGTAGCTCATTTTGCACAATATCCATTATATTTTGTTGGTTGATCAAGTGCAAATAATGGTTCTTCTCTAGACCATGATATAATTTATTCTTCAGCTTGGTAGGTGTCTCTGATTGATCGGGCTGTGTTAATTGAAAATCAAGAGATGGATCGGGCACTGTTAATTGAAAATCAAGAGAGACCGTCATGGAACATCTCTCAACAAGAAAAGTACATATTTGGTAGGTGATAAAATTCAAATATGAGACTTGATCCGAGGGCTTCACGTATCTCTCCCTTATGTTATCCATCGCTAACAAACATTGCAGAGATATGTTTATGAAACATGTCTCATGAATGTTTTTAATTCCTCTTGGGATGAATGACCTATGCGCCATTAATGGACCTCGATTTGAATCTCTAACTTCACTCTCATCTTCTCTGATATCGAGTTTTTGTTTCCTACTGTTTTTTTCAATCTTTTCTTCTTCAATATTTAATTTATGTTTCCTAGGGTTTGAGTCAGTCTCATTGTTTACAATTTCAGTTTGGTGGCTAGGACTATTTTCTCCAAACTCATTTTCTAGTGCACTATAAAATCCTACCCCAAAATCCTCGTCTACTTTGATAGCCTCAATATTCGAAGCAACAATTAGGTTTGTGACAATGCACTTTCTTGATGTGGTGTGTAATTTATTCTTCAAACCAACAAGATGTACAACATCACCTTTAAGTAAAGCAGGTTTAGGAAGAAGAGTAGATGCACGTACAGCCACAGCCTCAAATGGGCCTAGTGCAGCAACATCATTTGTTAGTAATGCATAATTGTGTACAAGATACAAAAAAACAACCTCTCCATGAATCTCCTTTGGGTACGCAGAATTCTAATGTGACATATAATACAGAAATGGGCACTTTATTCTTGTGAGCCACAACTATTCCCACGGTCTTAGAAGGACAGATCACCACACCTTTTCCAGAAAAATGTTTAGCAAACACACCGTCCATAAAAGGATATGGTGGTATATCCATCTCGACCATGACAAGTGTTGGCTTAATGATTTCTCAACATTTGAAACAAATGTTTTGGAATCACTGCTTACACTGTTATCAAATGAAATACCTGGAACTTCTCCATTTGATGATGATAATAGAGGTTGGTTTTTTGTATCATTGTAAGCATAATAAATCGAAGATCACATTGCAGGCTTCATCCTTTTCCACAATCCAGCCGCATCTTCTTGAGTGTATCTTTCAGGCTCTGCATAGAATTCATGCCTATCAATTTTCACAACAAAAAACTAACTTCGATGAGGATCGTCAAGGCTCACAAATTCTAAAGGAGTCGTTGCTCCTCGAGATAACTTGGACAAAATAATTATAAAATCTTGGACTTATGTGACTTCCTTCCCATCTAATTTTTGAATCATGGCATGGCGAGGAGCACCTGCCCTTAGACAACATATACCCTGGTGTTGCAACATATACTAGACCACACTTTAGAAGTGGAAATTCCTTGCATGTTTGTAGGATAGTATATGAATGATGACATCGCTTAATTCTAAGAAATAATGAGGAGTTATAGAATGCAAGTCCTGGACTTCCAAAGTAACTTTCACAGGAATACCAACCGGCTCAACATCTAATTTGAGAGTCTTTCTCACATTATCATCAAGCATCGTCTCCAACTTAAAGGAATGTGTTAAAATATCACCATTCACACCTACAAGTAAATCCCTGGCCTCTAATTGCATCTCGTCAGCAAGTCCTCCAGGTACCACCGAATCTATAAAAAGAAGTCCAGCCTCTGTAAGAAAATCCTTTCTCAGAATCTGCTCAGTCTCGCGTTGAAGCCCTAATCGACGTGCTTCACTAAATCCTTTGCGATCAAGGATCATTTGAAGTGTTACTCTAAGGGTATGGACTTCATTGTTGCACTGGTCCTTGCACCTCTCTATGAATATCAGCTCACTTACAACTATATATAGTGGAAGAAAGGATGAAGAAGAGCTCTCTTATTTGCCTCCAACATTTAGTCTGACTGCTTGTCCATGACAATTTATCACACGTGATCCATTTGACATTATTTTCATCCATAAAGCTACCTGCATATAAAAGGTATTGAAGTCATTGTATACATCAAACCCACGATGAGGAGTCTTTCTATCCAATCGGGATAAGGTTCCTGCCATAACTGAAATTTTGTCATCACCGTCGTTATCCAGCACTCGAATATCCAATCCAACCACTGCAGCTTCGGGTGCAAGAGGGATTTCTTCACATTTCTTAAACTGAAGCGTCACTGGATCAAAATGGAAAAATCCAAAATTATGAACAGGGTCACGGTAAAGACGATAAACTAGAATCTTCTCACCATTGTGGAATGTAGCGTCGAAAACAACAAGACCTATCAAAACAACTTTCGTGTTGATGAGAATGATACTGCATTTTTTATCAACGATGAAACCTTTGTGATTGTTGGTCCCCTCAACCTCTCTATCCGAATCCCTAGTGCATGTGGTTCAAAGCACCACCACTCCCTGAACATCCTTGTTTAAGGTCCCCATTATTTTCCATGTGATTCGAAGCACCACTATGCCTTGAACAACCTTGTTTAATGTCCCCATTATTTGCATACCTTGTTTCAAATTGGAGTATCTCTTATGATCCAATTGCTCGTACCTCACGTTCACAACATTCAAATTTTTTGGTGTGATCGTGAGGTCCATTTTAGCGGAGACCATTGTAGGCATAAACTTCACAACCAAAACCATCATTGTCAATATCAAAACCACTCTTGTTGTAACCCAGATCTTTTCCCACGAGGGTGCTAAAAGGATTCGTGGTTCTCATATTCGCCCATGTTGTGGCTGTTTTCATTTTTGTTGTTTTCATTTTCATCCATGTTACTACTGCAGGTGCTATTATCGTAGCATTAACCATTTTATAAAAGTGGTTGATATAGGAGGATAGACACCATTAATTTGGAAAGGTGAATAAATGGGGCATCCACGTACATCAATCACTTTTATAAGTGGTCGTTGTTAATTGAGGGCATTGATAACCACCATTAATATATTATTACATGTAATTAATGTGATAGTTTAATATTACATTAATTTAATATATAAATATTAAATTAATATATAATAAAAATGCATAAATTAAAGTATTAATTGATTGATAAATGTATTAAAGTATTAATGTATTTAGTAATACATTACATTAATGTATTACATTAATGTGAATATAATACATTAATATATTAAAATATAAAAAATTAATGTATTATGCATTAATTTATAATACATTAATGTGTAATATATTAATATATTAAAGTACTATCGATGTGTATTGTAACATTAATATAATATATAATAAATTTATAAATTAAAGTATTAATTTACATTAGTGTTTAATGTAACATATTAAATGATGATTGATAGATTAATAATGTAATGCATTAATTAAGTAATTACTATATTGATAAAATAATAATACACGAATAAATTAACACAACATTAATACATTAAATAAATTAATAAATCAATAAATACATTAAATCGATTAATAAATAGATTACTAAAGTATTAATACATTAGTAAGATATTAGTACTCAAATAAAATAATACATTATTACATTGTTGTAATATATAAATTAAAGTATTAATGCATTATACATAATGTAACATATTAATTAATTAATACATAAATACATTTTTAACTAATACATTGTTAAATTAATATAACAATGTAGCAAGAAATAATTACTTAATACATAATTAAATATTACTAATTAAATAATTAATACATTATATTATTAATTAATTAATTAATCAATTACATTAATTAATTAATACATTACATTACTCATAAATTAATGTATATTGTAATGCATTAATTTAATTAATTAATAAATTAATACATTTAAATAAATACATTACTAAAGTAGTAATACATTATAATATTAATATAATGTATAAATTAAAGCATTAATTTATATAAATGTATAATATAAAGTATTAATTAATTAATGGATTAATAATGTAGTGTATTAATTAAGTGACGATGATGATGATGATGATGATGATGATGATGATGATGATGATGATGATGATGATGATGATGATGATGATGATGATGATGATGATGATGATGATGAACGTCCACTAAGATCGAATTGGTCTATCGGACCTTAAGAGGGTAAGTGATTACTTGTGATTCTTTAGAATTTTGTGTCTCTGCTTGAAAAACATTAAGAGAACTTTCCCAAGATCACCATAATTTTGTTGAGTTAAGAGGTTAGGAAGGTTGGTAGTGTGATAAATATTTTGAAAATGAGATCTAATATGGGTATAGGCTAGACAATATAAGAGAAAATGATTTTCATCTTCAACCTTTTTGGTGTCACAAAGGTGACACACTCTTTCATCCCATGACATTTTAGAAATTGACCAACGCCCAGTTTCACTATGGAGCTTGTGAGAATTTGTTCTTATCTTAGCAATGCTTATTTTTTTCTTTACGCTTCGCAAAATAGATAGATAATTTTGATCTTCTAGATTAGGGTTGATTACATCTTTATAATACCTTAATTTTATTTTTTCCTCTAACTCTTTATCACACCACATTTTCTCCTTAAATTTTGATTTGATGTTTTTTTTAATAGTATCTTTATTCTGCAAATATGTTTCTTCCATGATTCCCCAATAGTTTATCCAAGACCGGGCGTCTTTATGCCATCCTCGCTTGAGTCGATGGTGGTTATGACTTGATTTTGAAGAAATTTTAGGTAGCCTCTTGTCTTCCATGTTGTTTAGCTTGTTCTTATACATTAGGTATCTAGTCATAGCCATTCTCTCAATAGGGGAGAGGCTTGTTTCTAAGCGGAGGATGGGATATGGTGTATTTCCTTTAATTTTGATATTATAGGTTTTAAAATTATTTTGTATTTTCTCTATCTTTCTCCATGATTCACGAGAGATACTACAACCCTAGACTTCACATCCATAAAAAATAACGGGTGTAACAAGAGTCTCAAAGATGAGTTTCTTCTTATCCCAACTCCAAAGATCGGTTGATTTACAATTGTTTTCAAGCCCATAATAAGCTTTCCATCCCCCAATAATTCTTTTCTCAATGCTATAATTCCAATTGAGCTTATGGTGAATATCAATTCCAAGATATTTGTATGAAGCCACTTCCTCCAATTTGTTGTTTTCATATACAAAGGTATCATAAGAGATCTTATTGGATTTAATAATCATGACCTTAGTCTTATCAGTATTAATAGTCATACCCATATTGGAGCAAAATTCCTTGAGGATTCTTATTGTTTTTCAAGATCATGGGGACTCCTTTCCATAAGAATGATATCATCAGCATAAAGAAGAAGATTGATGACTATACCAGTGAGAGTAGGGTCGATACAACCTGTTTTTTCCAAGCATTCTTCTAACTTGTCAATGTATATGCCAAAAAGGGTAGGGGACACGAGACAACTTTGTTTGACTCCGATATTGCAGTTAATCTCTTTTGACCAACCCTTAGTGTTTTTAAACTTATCAATAACGTTCTCAGACATCCTTATTGCAGCAACCCTCAACTCGAGAGGCATTTTAATCTCTTCGAACCTATTCCAAAGGTTTTTCCTAGGAGCCATGCTAAAAGATTTTCTAAAGTCAACAAAATAACAAAAGAGATTGGTTTTAGTATTGTGGAAATCCTCTGCAATGATCCTAAAGGTAACAAGATGGTCCAAAGTTGAATGATATCTCCTAAACCTGGCTTGGCCTTTAGCTCTTTTACTGTGACTTTCTAGCCAAAGGCTAATCTTCTTTTTCAAAATAATTCCATAAAGCTTGGCTAAAATATGGCTAATCATAATGGTCCTATAATTAGAGAGAATGTTTCTATCCCCATTTTTAAAAATAGGAACAATTAGGCTTTGTATCCAGGGTTTAGGAGATATTTTTAAAGTATTAATATAGTAAAAGATTAATAATACATTGTTAAAGTAATAATAATATAATGTATTTAATACCTTTAATACATTAAATGAATTAATAAATACATATATATTAGTAAAGTATTAATATATTAATGTATATTGTTAAAGTATTAATATAGTAATATTGTTAAAAGATTAATAATACATTGTTAAAGTAATAATAATAAAATGTGTTTAATACCTTTAATACATTAGTAAAGGTTTAATATATTAATGTAACATATTTAAATATTCATAAATTAATAATACATTATTGAATTAATAATACATTAATAAATACATTATTAAAGTATTAATTCCTTAATAAATACATTACTAAAGTATTAATACATTAATATACATTATTAAGTATCAATACAATAATACCTTAATTGATAATGACTATGGTTGAGTATGGTTGACCATGACCATGGTTAAGTTTGGTAGACCTTGATTGACTTTGGGAATGAAAGGTTGGCTATGGTTGATCACGGTTGTCCTTTACCATGGTTGAGTGCGGTTGACCATGACCATGGTTGACTATGGATGATCAAAGTTTATTATGGTTGGACATGCCCATGGATGACCTTTGTTTACCATGTTGAGCATAGTTTACCATAACACTACTGCATTGCAACGTTGATCATGTTTTGGTCGTCAAATTGCAACATCAAGTTTTGTTCGTCACATGCCAACATCAGTTTGTGTTCATCACATTGTGAAATCATCTTTTTCTCATCACATGTCGACATAGGTTTTGTTCATCACATTGTGACTTTAGCTTTTGTTCGTCACTTGACATTGTAAGGTTATGGGCATCAAATTAAGACGAAGGCTTCATCACATTGTGACATTAACTTTTTTTCATCACACTGCTATGAGAAGGCTATGTTCGTCACATTGCGATGTTCGTAATTGTTTGTCACATTGTGATGTTCGTAATTGTTCGTCACATTTGATGTCTGTATATGTTCGGCACAATGTGATGTCCATATATGTTCGTTGCATTGCGACATTACTATGTTTGGTAGATTGCATTGTTACTATGTTCGATAAATTACGATGTTTGCAAATGTTTGTCACATTTGCAGTGTTTGTATACATATGGTTGTCACATTGTGATGTTACTATGCATGGTAGATGGAAACAATACTATATTTGACACATTACGACGTTTGGAAATATTTGTCACTTTGCGATGTTCATATATGTTCATCACGTTGCGACATTACGATGTTTGGTAGATTAGATGTTTACTATGTTTGTGGCATTGCGACATTTGGGACTGTTTGTCACATTGCGATGTCACGATATGTGTGTCACAATGAAATGTGAGGAAATTTTTTCCACATTGTGACAACAGGGTGATGTGGGACACATTGCGACATGTATTTATGTTCGTTATATCATGACATGTATTTATGTTCGTCGCATTACGACGTTACTATCCACATTACAATTTTATGTGTTCACCATAGTGCGACTTTACTATGTTTGGTAGATTGCAACGTTACTATGTTCAACACATTACGACATTTGGAATTTTTTGTCACATTGTGATGTTGGAATAAGTGTGTCACAATACAAGATTAGTAAATGTTCATCGCATTGTGATGATAAGATGATGTATGACACAGAGAGATGGCATGCCTATTCACATTGATATATGTTCAACACATTGCGACGTTTGGAAATGTTTGTCACATTATCATGTATGTATATGTTCGTCGGATTTCGACATCCATATATGTTCGTCACATTGCAAAGTTCGTATATGTTCGTCACATTGTGACAATACAATGTCTAGTAGATTGCAACATTACTAATTTCGACACATTGCGACGTTTGGAAGTGTTTGTCACATTGTGACGTCAAGATATGTACATCAGATTGCAATGCGAGGAAATGTTCATCATATTGCAATGACAAGGCGATGTGGGACACATTGCAACCTCTTCTTATGTGCACTACATTGTGATATTACTATCGAGATTGCAATGACATGCCCATGTTCATCACATTGCGACATTACTATGTTTAATATATTGCAATGACATGCCCATGTTCATCACATTGCGACATTACTATGTTTAATAGATTGCAATGTTACTATGTTAGTCACATTGCAACTTTAATATGTTCACCACATTGCAACGTTATATGTTCATCACATTGTCACGTTAATATGTTTGGTAGATTGAAAAGTTAATTTGTTTGACACATTCTGATGTTTGGAATTCTTTGTCACATTGCGATGTTACAATAAGTGTGTCACATTGCAACTTGATGAAATGTTCATCACATTGCAATGACAGGATGATGTGCTAGAGTGCAATGTCTGTTTATGTTATGACGTCAATTAATGTTCATCACATTATGACGTCAATTAATGTTCATCACATTGCAATGTTATAGTGTTTGTTAGATTGCAACATTACTATTTTCGTCAGTTTCCAACGTTAGTATGTTCGACACAACGCAACATTACTATGTTCGTCACGTTGTAATGTGTTGTTTTGTTCGTCATATTCCAACGTTGGGGGCATGTTCATCGCATGAAAATGTTGGTTTGTGACCCACAAATTACAAAAAGTAAGCTTTGTTAGAATTTGTTTTCTGAAATGATGTGATATAGGAAGCTTCACCAAAGTGTTTCATTTGTGAAAAATATAGGAACTTTGAAATGATGTGATATATTACATAGAATGAAACTTAGAATCATACTTTTTTTAAGGACACTGATAACATATCATCTTCAACTACAAAATCTATCCCTTCGGAATAAACATATATAAAATTAGATTATGCATTCCACTTTTTGGTGTTGCAATTTGCAATTGTCAAGAACTTTAATAGTAAACAATTATGATTTATAGTAGTGAAATCTTTAATTTGAATCATTTTATGAGTAACTATGATCAATTTAGTGGTATTGTTTTTCTTGGATAGATTCATACAACTAAAGTGTTCATACAAGGATATTTTAGGGGAAATTATTTTTCATCTTCAACCCTTTTAGTATCACAAAGATGACATGATTTCATGTCATGGTGTTTTCTTTGTATATATTATTTTTTTATTATATTTTATAATGAAACAAAATTTTCAAATGAAATCTTTCAAAAATATATTTATATCTTTAAACAAATATAAAATATCTTAAAGTCAACAAAAAGATGAAATGTGGTCTTTCTTAATATATTACTTGTAATTAGTATATTGTTATTAAAAATTTGGTTTAAAAAATATTATGTCTTTCTTGATATAATAAATGTAATCAAATAATTAATATTAATATTATAATCAAATAATTAATATTAATTTTTATTAAATAATAATTGTTCTCAAATAATTATATGATATCTTTTTCTTATACAAATATAATATTGTTTATTTTTTTCTTAACATTATGTATTAACATTTTTAAACATATAATAAATATAATAATTTTTTTTAATATAATAAATGTAATCAAATATTAATAAACAATATTAATATTTTTTTTATAATATAATAATATATTAATGACACGTTATAATAATATATTGATGGCACGTTATTGCCATCTCCCCGTGACTTTTAACTCATTTTTTTTTCCTTCACACCAAAAGACACTATGTCACACCAAAAGACACTATGTGGCTCTATTTTACTTTTAACTCGTGTTTTTTTCCTTCACACCAAAAGACACTATGTGGCTCTATTTTAGAGAGATTCCTTTCAAATACAATTGGTGCCTACCACACACTCAGGTATAACGTTCAACTCACACAGCTTCCCGAGCACGTCTATCCAGTGAGGAGGTTTCGAGAGTCCCAAGGTCGACTCTCACCAAGTAATTTGGTTATTGACTTCAGTAGACAGGTAACCAATACTTATTGTTTTACTTTTAGAACTCGTCGGTCCTCAAGGCCGAACCAATTGATTTGACAAACAATTATTTCTTTCATTTTGTTTTTATAGGACATTGTATATTATTAGTTACGACCTAATTTGGGTTATGTCCCTATTATTAATTCGCCCATGAGGCTAAGTTCGTAGCCTCATCGACTGGTAAAGAATGATTTTTTATACATGTTCTTTCTTCAAATAATATATTATAAATTCAATGTATAGAAATTGTTGTTATTATTAATGTCTAGTTTGACAAACAAACTGATATTCTATAATTTAAAACTGGTTGAGTTCTACTTCCTGTACTCCAAAAATATTTCTGTATATATTTATTCTATTGTATATATATAAGAAATTTCATTAATATTTTTTTATATATTTATTTTATTACATATATATCAGAAAATGCATTAATATTTCTTTATATATTTATTTTGTTACATATATATCAAAAATTACATTAATATTGAAAAAAAAAAATACTTCAATATTATTTGTATATGTAAATGAACAACATCAACTCTAACTTCTCTTATTATACTATTGGCACTGTACATATATCATATTATAGTTGGATGCTTGAAATGGGTGGAATTCGACGACATTATCCAATCTAATTATGGATCGACAGGCAATTTGAAAACGTGGCCGGGGAATTTTTTGCTTGTTGTGATTTGGTAGAAAAGTCTTGGAACAAAGCGTCCACATGCGAGAGAAAACTATCTAAGGATTTGATTTCAGAATCCGTTCATTCTTATAATAGACACCACACTTCTTCACCGCAACATATCAGATTCCAGATGCCAAAGATGACCACTTCTCTGTTATTAGTTGCTATGATTGTTGTTATTTTACCGGTACTGCAAAGATTGAAAGCCAACTGTGGTCCAAACTCTACAAGAGATTTGAACATATTCGATTTTCCTCTTGGATTTGTATTTGGCACGGCCTCTGCAGTGGTCCAAGTTAAAAACATTTTTTTCAACCCTACCTTGCAGTACAATTGTCATTCTGAAGCATTGTTAAATACTATGTTGTTATCGATTACAGATATGTGAAAGAGACAGTGAATACATGGATGAGGTCCAACCATTGAAGACATGTTGTTTCATGGTAGGCTTGAAAACCTAAAACACAAATTTAATTTAACATATCAAATAACCTAGAAATTATTATGGAAGGAAACTAATTGCAGAAATTTTTACAGAGAAAAATATTACCTTGTCTTGATTGATGCTTTACTCTTATACCTTCTTCCCAATCTGATATGTTGTTCTATCTCTTTTACTCCAAACACATCCAATCAAAACATTAATGGTTTTGCTAGAAATGCATAAAATCCATCCAAAATTCGTCTACCTATGTGCATACTGTACTTGTAGGTATATAAATGTAAATATATGAACGAAGGCCATAATATGAAACGACTTAAGAGTGAGCCTGTCAACCATAAATGTGGCCTCCCTCAGGTATATGAAGCACCTCTCCCATAAATTTAAATTGCAAAACGCCTGCCTTAGGTATGTGAAGCGCCTGCGTCAGGTAAATCATAAATAAAATTTGAAAAACGTGGCGGTATGTGAAGGGTCTGTCTTCTATAAATTTAAATTGGCTCGTATCCCATAAATTTAAACGTGGCCCTTGTAATCTGCATCCAATGTAATTAGCGGCCTATCTCATATAAATCATCTAAACGTGGCAATCATATAGTGTTACAGTAATTTCTTAATATGATTAGGTAAATGTTAAAAAGTAAACAAGTTAACTGATGCATTCATAAATGCAAGGAAGTTATGAACTGTAAATCTGATTCATTGATTTGGGAGGACGATAAAGAATATGACAACATCTTCAATTGTCAACCCTAAGATTGAAATTTGTGATTAAAAGATTGATTAATCCACCGATTCCAATAGGGAGGACGCCTATCCACGTAATTACCATCAATGTTGCGGAGTAAGGAGGATTAGTGAATTAGCTTCATGACCTGTGGGTCCTTCTAAGTGAAAGAGGGATTCTTATGGTGGTCTTCTTGAAGTGAGATTTGGTTTTGGTGGAAATCCATCTCCTTTAAGTACGCCAAGACTTCCTTCTCTAATTGTTCTTCCATTATTTGGTTCACATAATTCTTCCTTTCTTATAGAGTGTCACTCATATTCTCCATAGTTCTTTTTGTGTTTCCAAGTATAGCATTTATGGTTTCCATACTTAGGCATGTGACCTCAATTTTATGAGAGATGTTTAACTCTAATACCAATTAGAAGCTTAAAACTAGATATATATGAAAAAATATATTAAACTATTTAATAAATTTATTTGTTATTGTCTTATACAATGTACAACGTGTATAAATATAAGTTGTACATTGCATAAGACAATAACAAATAAATACACGTAAATGAGTAGAGTTACATCTTTTTGTCTAGAAATATTTGACTTTACATTAAAAGTATAATTATTACATTAATAATTTAATTACTAATTAATGAACATTGTAATATACATAAGTTATATTGCATTGGCTATGTAGGTCCTCATGAAATGTGGAGTGCAATCAATAGGTGGATATTACCGTGACATATGAGATACTTTGTGGGGTCTACCTCATATGTTCATTTAAATGTTGTATGCAGATACCATGTATGATTATCATGCCTCAACAAAAAGGAACACAAGTTATGTGGGAATGCAGCGTGCGGAAAGGCATAGAATTGCATTCAGTGGGTTTGAGTGAATATCTACAAAGAATTATTAAATAAAGGTATGTTCCTTGTAGGTCATAGACAATCGTGATGTTTGGTAGATATGCATTCTCATTATGAATTTCCCATAGGAAATTTCCTGCAATCTTGCACTTTGCAGGTTGCAGGTGAATAGTCAAACATAGTTAAAGTTCTTGTTAAGGAACCTTCACAAGTTTCTTTGTGAATGGGTATTTCGGTGAGGGTAAGAGAGAAACACAACTAAGGGTTCCACGTATGAAACATTTTATTGGTCGACCTAATATTTGCATTGGGTTAGCAGGTTTGGATTAGTTCCTTGTGATAGGTTAAACATTATGGGTCAAGGAACCCTAAGAAATATTAGTGACCAATAACAGTGTTAAGAACCAAATATCAATATAGCATAGAAAAACCTCAGAAAAAGTACTCAACGCCTTAAAAAAGAGATAGTTTTAGATAATAAGCCTCTTCGAGGGGGAAACCTCCTTTTACCCCACTTAAATGTTCAAGTACAAGATGATTCAAAATGAAAATGTCTCCTTGGTATATATAGGAGACTAGGAGGTATAATTATAACTAATGGCCTAAAGCCGACATAAATAAAATAACATTACTAATATAATATGCCTCAATTAAGGGGTAATGAGCCAATATTAGGGCTTAACATGCCCCTCCCCTTGAGACAAGTGTTGCCCGCAATGCTTGAGTAACTCTAGATGCTTTTGTATAAAAGACTCATCTTCCCAAGTGGAATCTTCAGCCGATAGTTTCCTCCATTTAATGAGATACTCTGAAATGAATCTATTCCTCAGTTGGCAAACTCTTGTGTCAGTGATGGCTTCAGGCTCCAATATAATTTTTCCTTCCTCGTCAAGTTCTAGCAATATAGTTTGAACTGGGATCTTGTTGCCTATAACCTTCTTTAAGCATGAAACATGGAAAATTGGGTGTACTTGTGAAGATGCAGGCATCTCCAATTTGTATGCCATAGTACCAATCTTTTGCAACACCTTATAAGGGCCATAGTACTTTTGTAATAATTTATTATCCTTCTTGGCTTGCTTGAGGGACATCTATTTGTATAGTTGTAGTCTTAAAAACACCCAATCCCCTACTTCAAAACTTCTTTCACTACGATGTTGATATGCTTGTTGTTTCATGCGATTATGTGCCATGGTTAGGTTGTCCTTTAAGATTTGGAGAACTTGCTGTTGATTCTCGATGTGATCTTCCACTGCTTGAACCTTAGATTTTTATTTTAGAGAAGAAGTGATGGAAGGAGGGTGGTATCCATAAAGTGCCATAAATGGTGTCATTTTTGT
>ML779801.1:58019-85389 GCA_009831015.1 Picea engelmannii
GAAGAAGGAGCATTGTTCTCTCTATAGATGTTAGGATTGGTCCTTCTAGTAGACATAGCCATATTTTTACTTTCAACATTTCTTGCCACCTTAAATACATTCTCCAATGATTTGGGTTCCCAAAGGCGAACCTCATGTTGAATCTTATCCTTTAAAGTTCCTATGAATACATCAATCAAGTGCTCATCTAGAATATTGGTTACCTTTATACTCAAACTTTGGAAGCTCTCAATGTGCTCGGTAACTGAACCCCTTTGCTTGAGATTTATCAATTGGCTAAAGAAGGTATTTCTCCTTGTATCCTCATAGTGTGTTATCATTTCTTCCGTGAAAATTGTCTAAGTGACGAGTGATTTGCGAGAACAAAGCCATCGATACCATACAAATTGATTATGTTCTAAATGTAAAGAAGCAATTCATACCTTTTGTGAATGTGGCACATTATGGAGATCAAAGAATTGCTCCATCTGAAGTATCCATGTGATTGGGTCCTTGCCATCAAACTTCCTCATATCAATCTTAGGAGTGTGGTTGGTCTTGAAACCAAAGTTGGAGTTTCTCCATTATTGATTCACCTTCCTTTTGTCCTCATCATGAATTTCATGGGATGCATTTTCACTTTCAGGTGTCTTCTCTATTACCAAATTTTTCAATACTTCCATTATCTCCCCTTTTAAACCCTCCATCATCTCTTGTAGTTCATATTTTGTTACTATCTTCTTTTGTAAATCATTTATGTCCCTACGCATTTCTTCACCTTCATCAAGAGTCCAAGTAGGATTTTTTGGAGGCTTATTTGGTGTAGAAGTTCCCTTTTTGGGTGGCATGTTGGCCAAGTATCACTTTTGAACCTTGATTTTGAGGTGGTTCTACTAGACAATGTTTCTTCTATTGTATCTCCCATGTTTTGGCCCTTCTGGGTATGAAACTTTATTTTATGTAGTTCTCTAATATTTCTTCTCTGCAATGCCACAGGTCTGATCAAAATTGGATGTGCCAAGTGGAATTTACTATAACTTCCCCACAACTTGCTGATTTTTGGCCTTTCGATAAGATCTAACTTGTATAGCGTTGCCCACACAAAATAATTAATATAAAATTCTGAAACTCGCACTAGAAATACTACATAATGTCCATGATCCAATGAAACTAGTCCCACTCAATTTGGATACTCTAGGAAGAATTTATGACTGTTTTACCTGGAACACCTTATTGAGACTAGTCAATAGGACTAGTCAGATACCCTATCTTACACAAGGTGTATATAAACATTTACGATGACCCATAAGATAAAAGTTTTACCACAGATACCTTACTAATTTTTGTAAATATTCTTCATATTTTAGGGTCTGAAACATTACACAAAAAAATTTATAGAGAAAATTCCACAATGACGTAGTTTAGGATGATTCCAGAACCCTATCTTGTACAGGTTGTATCTCCGAAAGTATAAGGCATCAGGAGATGAATTTTGAACCCAACCTACCTTGATCCGTCTAATAAATATACTCCAAGCCTTTCCTTCTGAAATCTTGTAGAAAAAAAGTTAAAGAGAAAATTCCAAGGTGTCTCAGATGTAGCAACTAAACGCCAAGACCTTGAGCTCTAATACCATATGTTGAGAACCAAATATCAATATAGCATAGAAAAACCTGAGAAAAAGTACTCAACGCCTTGAAAGAGAGATAATTTCAGATAATAAGCCTCTTCTAGGGGGCAACCTCATTTTACCCCACTTAAATGTTCAAGTACAAGATGATTCAAAATGAAAATGTCTCCTTGGTATATATAGGAGATTAGTAGGTATAATTACAACTAATGGCCTAAAGCTGACATAAATAAAATAACATTACTAATATAATATGCCCCAATTAAGCGGTAATGAGCCAATATTAGGGATAAACAAATAGGGCTAGGAAAATCCTCCACTGCTCATGATATCAAACCTTAGAAGATAGTTTGTCTTAGGTGCTAGTTCAAGTAAAACTTTAGTAAGGGGGGTCCCATTAAGTTTTCCTAAGTCAGAAAAAATAAATGGGAATCATTGTGGGTACAAGACATGGCAATTCAAGAGGCAAGGGAAGGTCACATGGTGGTGTCATAGGATTCCATATGGACACCAGTGCCACATCATCAAGTACATGTCATCCCATGTCAACAAATATGACACATTGGCAGTAACAAAAGTACGAAATATCATAATCAAGTGAAATTTTAGTTGTAGGTATACAATGAGGAGGGCCATAAAAGTGTTTATTGGGTTTCATCTTTGACCCATTTTCACATATCAGATAGTTTTTTTTTTCCATCATTTCCCTTACCTTTTTCCATTCTACCTATCACTTTCAGGGTCTAAGAATTATTAAGTCAAACAAGGTAATTATTCGTATCTAAGCATGTGTCCCTATGATTTAACATACATTTTGGATGTGATTTGTCTTATCTAATCATATATGGGTTTCATATTCCTTGTGAATTCTACAAGATCATCAGGTGTCACTCTAACTATAGGAAGCATAGAGAAATCTAACTATTGGAAGTGCAGAATAATGAGCTACCATAATGCATAATGGTTGATTGCTACAGGTAGTCTGGTAGCTGCGCAAGTTTCCTGGATACATTTTTTGTTGCGATATTTCTTGTAGGTGACCACCAATGGCACAATCATTGGTTGAGGTATTTTCACCCTATTTTCTATAGTAATTATACATGGGTTTCCTTATGTCCATGTGGATCTCAAGCCATGATTCCAACAAATTATCCTATTCCACATTGCATATGGAGATTGAATTCTTAGTCACTATTTCATGATTTCATTCATGAAATCATGATGACTCAACGAAATCTCAAGTTTACAATTTAAGTCTCCTATTTTGTGTATTGGTTGTCCTTGTTGTAACAATGCATCTATATTTATCATTGTAGTGGTTAGAGATCCATAACTTCAAGACCAATGATCTAAATTATGATGTATGAAACCTCTTATATAACAGAATATTTCTTTTTAGAGGAGGTTAAGCATAAGTTTTAAGTAGTAGGCCATATAGCAGTAATATTTGAAGAGATCAGATCAAAGGGTCGACCCTCATGTACATGTACTCTGTACTTTGAATTGATTAATGAAAATACTCTGTTGTTGATTATTTATTGAGTCTTTATCTTCCTACAGTTCTCCCATCTAGGAGGGCCCCTTATCCTAGGATGCACTTGCAGAGATAGTCAGTAGGTTTATTTTCAGGAGAGCTAACCCCAGTAAATTCATTTATGTTTTAGATTAAAATTAGTTACTTTCATTGCTTTCATGCTAGTTATTTATCTTGTTGTGGTTTCCAATTATTTTTATGCAGATTGTTGAATGGATTTCAAGGCCCTTTGGTGTGAGCATTTGTTAACCCAGGGATTCCAACAGGAAGTTGAAAAGTTACACGACTTGAACCTACAACTCGTGTGTGTTTTATTTCCACATTTTGTGTTTTATTTTTCTTATTAGTCCAACTACAAGGGGTAGTTGGGTCATATGAATACTTTATGATGTTGACAGTTATTGTGCCAAATATGATTTGATGAAAGTATATGTGACTGTTTAGCATGCAAAAGATAAGTTCATGTTTAAATTGATCTTTGGATGTGTTCATTAAGAAAATTGTTTGTGTGCTTAGTTTAGCATAGAAACCATTCAAAGATAGCTCTACATACATTTTTTCAACACCTAGTCATTTAATGATCAACAATTTAAACAATTAATTATCTCGACAGTGCTATTAAGGGTCACTGGCCAATTTATCTCTCGGTTTCTGTAAAATGGAAATTAGTGGTTTTTAATGAACATGGTAGTACTCACTTGTATATACCTTATTGTTGATGAAATATGGATAGTGAAGAATACGAGCAAACTTGAAGAATCCTAGTAGAGCATTTAGCTAAATTCTAGATGTTTTGGAATGAATATGTAGAAACAAGCCAAAATACATTTTTCCAAGAGACATTTTAGTGACTTTTGGAATCTTGAGAGGAAAAAGGACCCAACATCATCAAACTAGAAAAATTATCCTACACAATAATTTATCTTTGATACAATCTAGACAACATTGTCTTATTCAATATTTTCTAGTTTTTCTCTATTTGGAAGATAGTAACTTTTTGTTAGAAATTCCAAGTCTGAAGAAAGTGCAAAAAAAGGAAACTTGGCAATTTCATATTGATGTAGAAATTGGTTGATGCATAAGATTATTAATATAGAATATGGTTTGTACTCAAAATAATGATTGTTATCTATGCCAAATAAAAAAATAAATGGTTCTCCATAGATATTCTTATACATGTGGCAGAAGTTGGTCTTTGGGTTGGATTGTGCCATTGAGAAAAGTGCACAAATTTTGTAGAAATGGAAAATTCATAGAGCCATAACTTTCAGATCTCAACTTAGATTGAGGCATGAGTATACTCATTGGAAAGGTAACTCAAGTAGGGAAATGGTGGAAGGTTTAAGTTCTCCAAGGAAGCATTTGATTGTTTTAGAAAGTTGTTGGAATAGGAATTCTAAGATTGAATAAACTAGTGTGGATCCATCTTAAACCTAGATCTATCAAGCACTGAGAGGGATCAAATTTATTAATGTGTAAATTTTGATTTATATGTTGTTATCTAAATATGTACGTATTCATTTTTTTTTTAATTGAGTCGACTTTCCAATGTGGAAGATTTCAAAAGCAATTTTACTTTTAGAAAAAGAGCTTTGGATGATACAAGTACTTGATAGATGTGAATACTAAGCAAGGTAAGTTTCATATACTTCATAATGGTGTAGTTGAAATGGTTAGTAGGTACATTTGGAAGTGAAACAACATCACAAAGAAAAAGGGTTGAGTTATTAATAATAAAGTAGTGTTGTTGATGAACAAGGACACTCAAGGACAATGTATTATATTAAGCTCTACTAACAATATGGCCAAACACCATGAATGAGGACTGATAAGTTATGTTGCAAGTTGGATTTAATATTCAATTGTGAAGAATAAAGGAACTAAGAATTTGGTTCCTTGACAAACAATGAATGAAGGCATACATTATATTGTTGTAATTAATTAGTGCAATTTAGATTGTAGAAGAAGAACTAGGGAATGACTTTGATCATTGTAGTTGAATATTGTATGAATAAAATAAATGATGATAGGTATGAGGAGCCATAAGAGTTCCTATTTATTGAATATTAATACTCTATGACACATGAGAATATTTAGCCAGGGTATGGAAGATACCTACATGAAGAGAAGAGTTGTGATAATTATGACAATTGCAGCTAGTTCTTGTGTACAACCAAGCAACGTTGACAAGAATAATAAGAATGGAACAAGATAATAGGTGAAGAATGACATCAATATTCATAAAATGATAAGGTATGTTTCTTAACCTTGAATATAAAGAAAATAAATTAAGTAATAATGGTTGGAAAACATGATTACAAGGAAGACGATGATGGAGGTTTGTACGGTAGAGAAAATGTCACCAAGAAAAAAGAGAACAAGGACCTCGTGAGGTGATGTGTGGCTCATGAGATGCATGAATAATTGTAACACACCCAAACCCCTAAGTAACTCTTAAGGGAATGGGGTATTAAAATTTCATTTCCCTTAATAAACTCAAAACTTTCTTTCGATGGCACCATCATCTTCTTCTCGTCAAGAGCTTTCCAATGAGTGTAATTTTTCTCAAAAATGAGCTCTAAGATTACAAATATAATGTATTTTCCATTAGATGTAAGAAGACCAATAATAAATTTCATAAATACAACCCTTCATGTAGAAAAGGAAGTTTTGGGAACGTTTTCTTCTCGAATTATTATTTGGTAATAACCTGACTTAAGGTCTAGATTGGAGAATTATTTAGCACTATGGAGCTCGTCTAATAACTCATCCACAATTGGAATTAGAAATTTATACTATATAGTAATTTTTTTCAATTCCTGATAATCAATACAGAGTCTATATGATCTGTCTTTTTTCCTAACAAGAATGACCGGAGATGAGAAATGACTCTTGCTTCATGTAATAACACCACATTCCAATAATTCTTGAACCAAGCACTCTATTTATATCTTATGTTGGTGTGACTTTCTATAATATTTTTTTCTAATTGGTGCAGAACCGGGGATCAATTCTATGATTTGGTATCTAGAACGAGGTGGAGGAATCCCATGAGGAAATTCCTAAAAAATGGTGTTATATTTTCCAGGAATTTTGTCCAATTTCTTGGGATCATCATTTTTGTCATCCTTAGTAGTACCCTCAATTGCATAGAATTGTAAGAAATAATCTCAAGATCCCTTTTTAATCATGTTTTTTATTCTATTGGACAAGACTATTTATGGGGGAGGACAGTTAATCCCATGTAATTTGTACTTTTCCCCATTTTGATAAAACCTTATAAATTGCTCTTGTAAGTTTAATACAATAGTACCAAGTGTGGCTAACCATTGGGCCCCAAATACAATATATGCCCCTCATATTGGCATAGCATACATAGGATATTCTAATTTGTATTCATTCATGGATATTTCTACCTCGTGGCATTTCCCATCACATGACATAGTCCTATTTCCTAGGATGGAGACTTGAAATTTAGAGGTAGGATGAATGAATATGTTTAACTTCCGTGTTTTCTCTGTATCTATAAATTTATGTGAACTTCCACTATCAATGAGCACTGTTACTTTAATTTTCTTAACATAGTCATGAACTTTCATAGTTTAGGGTTGAGAAATACCTATCATTACAAGGACATAGAGTGTCAGATTTTTGTTTTGATTCCCTAACTCATGGGGATTTTATGAGTCTTCATTATTTGTTTCTTCATCGGATGAAGATATGTCTCATGCTTCTTCGTCCTTGTCATTGTCACTCTTGTCTATTTTGAAACAAAAAAAACTTTTTTTCTTTGGACTCATGGCTTGGTTTCCAATTAGGTGCATTGCATTTTAAACACCATTCCTTATCTTGTCTCTTGTCTGGTAGTGGTGTCCTTTTGTGAGGGGGAATGTATTTGGAGATAGAATATTTGAGTGAGTGTCATGTTTTCTTTTGATATATTTTAATTTTCTTTTTTAGCGATTTTATATTTTTGGCAAGCTTGCTTGATATCCTTAATGTCAAGTAATTCGAGCTCATTTTAGATATTTTCCTTCAATCCTGATAAGGTTATTTGAAGTAGCCAATCTTCTGATATATTAGGGACACAAGTGGATAACACATGTAAATCCTAAAAAAATTCCTCCATTGTACCGGACTATTGTAATCATGTGAGTTTAGCAAAAACCCCTTTTTCTTCTATGTCGAGAAACATAGAAACAAGTTCTTTTTTAATATAACCCAGTCTCTTGCTAGAGATTTGGATTTTTCTATCCACCATAGGAACCAGTCATATGAAAAGTACTTCATATGTATAGATGCGACATCATTTTTTTCTTCATCATCAAAAATCTGGTAATACCTTAATTACTGCTCGATTTTATTTACCCATCTTGTTGCTTTTCTTGTGTCTGATCCATCAAATTATGGAACAATAATTTTTTTCTTGAACATATCATTATTATACGTTCCCATGTTGGGAGAGTAATGTGATTGGTGAATCCTCCATGGTGAAGTTGAGTTACCGAGGATTCTACTCTCATTTTTCTATTGCTTCGAGCTATAATCTCATGTTGTGGTAATTTATGTTGCATTCTGCTAGTTCTTCATTTAATTTACCAATTTTGGAATCCAAAGAAGTATTTACTTTATTTATAAGGCCTACGCAAAACAATTTGAAGCCTTCTCTTAGCTCCAACATGGAGGGAGCATTGTCCTCTAATCCTCCTTTATTTTTCTTTGCTTCTCTAAGCTTTATGTCTGATCTCATCGTGTTTCTCATGTTGAGGTTGATGAAAGAAGAATATGTATTAAATATTTATTATATTTAATATTTAATATTTTTAATATATATTTAATATTTTAGTATTAAATATATAGATGATGAACTAGATTAGGGTATGGTATAAAATGGAAAGGTATGGTATTGGAAGGGAGAATTAGGGTTTGGATGAAGAAAAAATCATGGAGATGGTGAGATGATACAGAGAGATGATATGGACCCATGGGGAGAGGAATGGAGAATGGAGACGCAGCGCCGAGAGGAGGGTGAATGGAAGCAAAGAGGAGGATGGATGGTCGGGGCCAAATGGATCTAGTCGTGGGTTTTCTAAGGGCATGGTCGAGCTTGGCCTAGCCTATGAAAGAGATTCTAGAGTAGGGAACTGTGAATTCAAGATGAAGGGACTGTGGACTGGACACAAAGATCGTTTAGGGACTAATGTGGAGGAGGTAGGGTTAGGAATAATGGTGGGAAATCGGGGTGAGTGGAGAGACAATGGAGGAGAGTGGAGATCATGAGTTTGGATGATGCGACGAAAATGAATGTTCTGATACTAACTGGAATGCTAGAAGCCAAATACAACCAAAAAATTATTTATATAACACAAATTATTGTTTATTCAATGACATATTTGGCATAAAAAATGTGTGTATATACACATAATTGGGTAAAGTCACGTATCTTTATGAAAAGACAGTGAATTTACATTTCAATTAGTTTAAATGTAATATATAAAAATATATATATTACAACAACCTTATTGTAGAAATATGAGAGACAATAGTGAGCCTATGGTTGGGTGGAACGTCCTTCATATACAACCACTTGGTGAATTATTTCTAGGAGATAAGTAAATATGGTTTATGTGTGATTATGTTGAATTGATGTTTTGAATGTTTTGAATGGAATGTTGTTCTATTTGTATGTATGATCCTACATTGTATGTTTGCATGCATTAAATAGTTCATTAGATAACAATGAGGAAATTGTGGTATTAGAGCTATGTAATGTGAACCATAGCCTAGCTATAAGGATAGGTGAGATAAAAAGATATCAAAGAAAAATATTGAGTGAGTGGGAAGGAATTTTGAAGTACTCCACTATCCAAAAATTGTACATGGGTTTTTGGGAATGTTACATCCCTCCACATCAATTCAATCTTCACAAAATCTTTTTTACTTTCTCATCTCAATTCCAAATATTCCACCTTCTTATTTTCTTCAAATAGAGTGTAATTCCTTCATGCTAGGTATAGCTTCAAATTACTAAGGTATTGATCTATTCATGTCACCAAGTACAAAATTTCAAAAAACCATGTAATGTGCACATGTGTTTATATCAAATTTGATTTTTCTACATAGCACGTGTTTGAAAGTATGTCTAACTTAATGTTGAATTTGCACAAAGTAGTCTCTTACCAGCACACCAAACTCGACTGATGTAGGAGAATCATCATCATAATTAATGAGGTGTGGTGGAAGGTGACTCAATGAATATCGCAATGTAGATTTAACTGGTTTCAATTCCAAAGAAGATGTGGCATTTAAAATTTTGAGACCTTTGTAATTAAACATCCCTGGGATCTGAAGACTAGAACCATTATGTTTACATCCAGAAAGTTTTAATTGTATTAATGTCTATACGATTGTACATTTGAGAATTGACTCATATTTGAGTTTGTAAATATGCATTTACTGTGACATCTTAGAGATAGGATTGTATTTATTGAGATGTGAAAGAACTAGATAGTCTAGAGGGAAGTATCAAGAAGCCAATTCATGTATAAATCAATGTAATCTATGTTGAAAGTAAGTTTTTTTGGGGAATAAAGAGAAATATTTCCAAATCCTGAAAGAGGACTGTAAACTTGTTTATGTTCTTTATGGAAATAAATTGATACTGTACTGTGTGTTTTTGTATCTATATGATGGTTGTTTGTTTACTGAATCAGTTTTGATTTTTTTTAAGTTTAATTTTTTTCTCTTCTGGTAGTCTTAGTTCAAGGAGTGCATACTGCAAAGTGTCCATAGGTTGAACCTTCTACAAGTTCATAAGCTTAGGAGAGATAGTGCAATTATGCACAGAGTAAGTGTAACGAGCGCACATGCGACTTTTAAAAGTCAAAATCTTAGGAGAATTAGAGAATGGACTGCACAGGCCCATAAATTTCTAAGGGTCAAAGCTCAGGAGAGAAGTGCAAATGTGCACTAGAGTTCACTTCATAGGAGCGACAACTCTTGGGAGAAATAGCATGTGCAGAGTTCTAGGTGGGGACTCAAGGAGTGTAAAATCCCTTTGTTTAATAATGAGTGGATGATATCTTCTTGTGAGGAGTCGAATTCCCCCACAATCATTTGATCATACTGAAGGAGTGTGGTTGTTAAACCTTGATTCCTTCATACTTCGTCACTTGAGAGGTTTGGAGAAGTTAGTGTTATCGAGAGGCGTGGAGCCTCAAAGCTCCAAAGGCCAGAGTTAATCTCAATTGTAGATCATTGGAAAAGAGTGAGTTGTATATCCACGAGTTATTCGGTGATTCAAAACTTCGGGTAAACGTGGGTGTTGTTGTGTGGAGAAAAAAATTCAGGAGCCTGAAAGCCTTTATCAACCGTAGATCGTGCAAGCGAGGAGGATCCCCATCCGTCGTCCAATTGAGTATTTCCGCCAACGTTGGAGAAGTGGTAGGACAAGGTAACAATTATTGTGGTTGGAAAGAAGAACTACAGAGTGTCGAAGTACCAGAGTGCCAAACTGCACTCCCTATCTAATCCCTTGGTCCTAGTTGTGGTCACATACATAATATCCACTGGAGAAAAGAACCCTCAAAAATAAAAAATATGCACCAGTACAGTGAGTGCCTATGGGTAATGCAAAAATAGGGATCTATGAGATCTCAAGAGCTAGTCTGGCTCCTACAAGACACGATCTTGTATTGGAAGGTCGCACCAGCCTGTAGGGGCTAACATCAAGTGTTATCATAGCCAGAAAAATAATATATGTTTGGAGATATATTGGAAACCACGCCACCGCGAAGACACAGGGAGAGACCTATAGCCAATGCAGCTATGGAGGAATAAATGAGAGAGCTTCATGCAAGATTAGATGCCATGGAAGAAACACAAAGGAGATAACCAGATACTTATGATGTTAGTGATTGCGAGAGTGAAAATCCAAAAGAATAGGAAGCTGCAGGAGAAACATAAGTAGAGCAGTGATTGATGAGAGATGTTTTGAAGCTGGGAACAAGGGAGAAGATGGAGGTCCCATTGTATTAACGTAATTTGGATGTATAATAATTGCTTGACTCGATAAATTCCTTAGACAAATATTTTGATTATGAGGATATTTATGATGAGAAGAAAATAAAGCATGTTGTGACCAGGTTGAAGGGACATGCAACTTTATGGTGGGATGAGTTGCAGGCTGACAGAATGAGGAAATATAATCCCAAGATTAAGAGTTGGGATAGAATGGTAGCCAATATAAAGGCTAAATTTGTACCCAATGATTATCATCTTAATTTGTTTAGAAGATTGCAGAATTTGAGATAGAAAGGTTTGTGAGTGAAGGAATATACTACAGAATTCTATAAATTGAATATAAGAGTAGGACACAAGGAAAAATATGAAGAGAAAGTTGTTAGATATATCAATGGGTTGAGGTGTGAAATTAAATATGAAATTAGTTTAGTGATGATGAGGACAATAGAAGATGTGTATCAAGTAGACCTTAAAGTAGAAGAAAAACTGGAAAGAAAGAGCCAAAAGAATAGCGGAAAGAATCAAACCCGAGGGAAAGGAACCACAAGAGAAAAAATCTAGAAAACAAGGGAAGAAGCTAGTATCTTTGGCAACTAGATAGCTAGAGGAGGAGACTCTAGAGGAAGGATTCATTCTCCAAGAGGCAGAGGAAGAGGCAAAGGAAGAGAGTTTAAGTGTTATGCTTGTGGGAAGATAAGATGCATGTATTGGGAATGTCTTGAAAACAAAACTACAAGTTTTAGAGAAGCTCACATTACTAAGGATCAACGGAAGATTGTAGAGACAGAGACAACAGTAGAAGTTACTAAAGAAGGGATATTGCTCATGATGAGGAAAGAGCTTGTGAAGCCAGAAAAGGAGGTGCAAGAGCCAACACAAAGAAAACATTTGTTCAGAATTGCTTGCAAGTTGAGAGATAGAGTATGAAAGGTGATCATAGACAGTGGGAGCACTAATAATTTAGTGTCCTCAGAAATGGTGGAAAATCTCAAGTTGGAAACGACAGCACATCCGAGTCTGTATAGGGTGTCATGGTTGTAAAAAGGACATCAATTCATGGTAAGTAGGCAATGTAAAGTTGAATTTAATATTGGTAGATATAAGGATGAAGTCTTATGTGATGTCATACATACAGATGTTTGTCATGTTCTATCAGGGAGGCCATGGAAATATGACATAAATGTCACACATGATGGGAGAAAGAATACCTATACCCTTTATAATAATGGGTGTAGACATATGTTTTTTCCACTTGAGGATAAAGGATTCAAAGAGGAGGCTAGTCTGAGTATACTTCTCATGAGTGGGAAGGAGATCTTAAAATAATTTAAGAGAGATCATGAGATATAGTTTGTTATTATAGGTAAGCCAAGAGCTATCCTTACAAATAATTCCATGAATGATTTACCTATTAAAATTCATAAATTATTGAATGCGTTTGTTGATATTGTGGTGGATGAATTGCCTCATGTTTAACTTGAAGAATTAGTCATCATATTGACCTTATTCTGGGTGCAAGTTTACCAAACAAAGAAGCATACAAATTGACCCCTCAAGAGAACGAAGAACTTAAGAATTAGGTCCAATGGTTGCTGGACAAAGGGTTGATCAGATAAATTCTAAGCCCATGCATAGTATTAATTGTGTCGAGTCCAAAGAAGGATGGTGATTGGATAATGTACATAGAATCTAGAGCTATTAACAAAATAGCCATCAGGTATAGATTTCCTTTACCTAGAATGGATGATTTGATGGATTGTTTGAGTGGAGCCAATTATATTTAAAAGATATAATTAAAGAGTGGTTATCATAAGATAAGTATGAGGGAAGGAGATGAATGGAAAACAACATTCAATACAAATGAAGGGTTTTATGAGTGGCTTCTTATTCCATTTGGTTTAACCAATGCTCCGAGTACATTCATGAGATTAATTAATGAAGTTCTCAAAGACTTTTTGGGAAATTTGTAATTTTTTATTTCGATGATATCCTAGTCTGCAGTAAGAATAAGGTGGAACATTTGAGACACTTGAGGATGGTTTTGAGGAAATTGCAACAAGAAAAGTTGTTGATAAATTTGAAGAAATTCTCTTTTGTGAAGAAAAAACTTATTTATTTGGGGTTTGTGATTTCTTCAAATGGATTGAAGATCGATCCAAATAAGGTGAGGGCTATAAAGGAGTGGCCTTCTCCAAGGAGTGTTTTTGAGGTAAGAAGTTTTCATGGGTTAGAAATTTTTTACATAAATTTCATCAAAAAATTTAGCAGTATATGTGTGCCCATAGTGAGTACTATAAAGAAAGAACATGGATCCTTTGACTAGAGAAAGGAAGATGAGAAAGGACTTAAACTGTTAAAGGAGAATATAACAGAACAACCCATCTTAATTTTTCCATATTTCAGTAAGACTTTCCCAGTCAAGTGTGATGCAAGTGGAGTGTCCATCGGTGTAGTTTTAAGTCAGGATGATAAGCCTATTGTTTATTTTAGTGAGAAATTGAATGATGCTAAGAGGAAATATTTGACTTATGATAAGGAATTTTATGATATAATTCAAGCTTTGAAGAAGTAGAGGCATTAAATTATACCAAAAGAGTTTATTTTGTATATTGACAATCATGTTTTGCAGTTTATAACCAGACAAGTGAAGTTGAATTAGAGACATGCCAAATGGGTAGAATTCATGCAGAATTTTACTTTTGTCATTAATCATATTAGTGGGAGTGCTAAAAAAGTTGCATATGCTTTGAGCAGGAGATGCTTGGTCTTACAAGAATTCCAAGTGGATACTTTGGGATTTGAACACCTCAAGGAAATGTATAAGGAGGCTTATGAATCTTATAAAAATCCTTTGATGAGGGATAGAATCCAATGGATAGAGTACCTAATCCAAGAAAGATTGGTGTTCAAGGGGATTCAATTACATATCCCAAAATGTTCAATGAGGGACAATTTGATAAAGGAAAATCACAGTAGAGGATTGGCTAGATATTTTGGCCATGATAAGACATATGCACAATTGATCTCTTCATACTATTGGTTAGGTATGAGATCTGATGTGAAGAATTTTGTGGGAAAATGCAAAATTTGGAAATATATTTCCTACTACAAACAGGGGATGGGATGTTATAAGTATGGATTTTGTTCTGGGATTTCCAAGAACCCAGAGGGGGAATGATTCTATTTTTTTGGTAGTTGACATATTTTCGAATATTCCACATTGTATTCCATGTCACAAAACAAGTGATGCTACTCACATAGAAATTTTGTTTTTCAAGAAGATTGTGATATTGCATGGACTACCTAGGAGCATAGTCTCAGACAGAGATAGAAAATTTGTGGGACACTTTTGGAGAACTTTGTGGAAGAAACTCAAGACAAATTTATCTTTTAGTTCAGCATATCACCCTTAAACATATGGACATACTAAGGTAATGAATAGAATCTTGGGAAATTTTCTAAGAAGTTTAGTGACTGAACATCATAGTTAGTGGGATCAAGTTCTGCCTCAAAAAGAATTTGCATATAATGATTCACCAAATAGAGGAGTTGGTAAGAGCCCATTCCAGATAGTATATGGAATGAACCCCAGAGGAATTTTTGAATCAAGAGATTTGGGACAAGCTAAATTTTGGAGTGTAGGAGCAAAAGACTTCACTGCATCAATGTAGAAATTGCACGAACAAATCAAAGGCCAGCTGCAAAATAACAACCAAAGATACAAGGACAGAATAGATCTGAAAAGGAAATAGGTAAATTTTGAAGTTGGAGACCAAGTTCTAGCACATCTAAGGAAAGAAAGATTCCCATGAGGGAAATATAATAAATTGAAGCTGAAAAATATAGGACCTTGTAAAATCCTCAAGAAATTTTATGCAAATGCTTATGAGATTGAGCTGCCAGAGGACATTGGAATTTCACCAATATTTAATGTAGAAGACTTATATCCTTATAGAGGGGGTGTCATAAGAGAAGAAGATGATCAAGATTAATTCCATTGGATGCAACAGATGCCCACACCAGAAAATCTCCAGATATAGAATATTTTAGAGCAGAGAATTTCTAAAAGGACCAGGAGGAAGGTCTATTATGAATATTTAGTCAAATTGAGGGACCATCCAATAGAATATGCCAACTAGTTGACCAGAGAAGAGATTTAGAAATATGGAAAGGAAGTTGAGGATCTCGTGGACAGGAGCCCATGAATATTTTGTCCATGGGAGTATGATGCAAGAGCATCATCATCATAATTAATGAGGCATGGTGGAAGGTGACTTAGCACACAAAGCAACATGCATGTAACTAGTTTGGATTCCAAGGAAGATGCATCACTTGAAATTTTGAGACCTTTTTAATTAAATACCCTTGAGATCTGAAGATTAGAACCATTGTATGTACAACGAGAAAGTTGTAATTTTCTTTAATGTCTATAGTATTGTACATATTTCAGCACGAAATCATATTTGAGTTTGTAAATATGCATTTACTATGAAAAATTAGTGATAGGATTGTCTTTATTGATATGTGAAAGAAGTAGATAGTCTGGAGGGAAGGCTCAAAAAGCCTATTCATGTATAAATCAATGTAATTTATGTTGAAAGTAAGTTTTTTGGGGGAATAAAGAGAAATATTTCCAATTCTTGAAAGAGGATTGTAAACCTGTTTATGTTCTTTATGGAACTAAATTGATATTGTATTGTTTGTTTTTGTATCTATATGATGTTTTTTTGTTTACTGAATGAGTTTTGATTTTGTTTTAGTTTCATTTTTTTCTCTTATGGTAGTCTTCATGCAAGGAGTGCATAGTGCTAATGCAAAGTCTACTGAGGTTGTACCTTATACAGGTTCAAAATCTCAAGAGACACAAAAATTCTGCACAGGTTAAGAAGAAGGAGTGGTCAGACAACTTTTAAAATTCCAAAGCTTAGGAGAATTAGTGGAAGGAGTGCATGGGCCCATAAAATTATAAGGGTCAAAGATCAGGAGGGAAGCGCAAGTGTGCATTGGAGTTCACTTCATAGTAGTGATGAAGCTCAAGAGAAATAGTGTGTGCAGAGTTCCAGGTGGGGACTCAAGGAGTTTAAAATCCCTTTTTTTAAGAATAGATGGATGAGATTTTATCGTGAGGAGTTGAATTCCCCCATAATTGTTCGATCACACTAGACAAGTGTAGTCATTAGACCCTGATTCCTTCGGACTTTGTCACTTCAAAGGTTTGGAGCAATTAGTGTTGTGGAGATGCGCAGAGCCCTGAAGCTTCAAAGCCCAGAGTTAATATCAATCATAGATCATTGGACAAGAGTGAGTCGTCAATCTCTGATTTATTTGTTGATTCGTAACTTTGTGTAAACTTGGGTGTTGTTGTGTGGAGAGAAAAAGTTAGGAGCCCTGAAGCCTTTATCAACCATAAATTGTGCAAGGGAGGCAGATCCCCATCCACAGTCTGATTGAGTCTTCCTGCCAACGTTGGAGAAGTGGTAGGATAGGGTAACAATTATTATGGTTGGAAAGGAGAACTCTAGAGTGTCGGAGTCCTGGAGCGTTGAACTGCGCTCTCTAGCTAAGACATTCGTCCTAGCCATGGTCACATACACAACATCCGTCGGAGAAAAGGACCCTCAAAAATACAAAATATGTGCCAGTACAATGAGTGCATGTGGGTGAAGTAAAAATAGGGGTATGTGAGATCTCGAGAGCCAGTCTGGCTCCTACTAGACATGATCCTATACCGGGAGGTCAAGTCAGCTTGTAGAGGCTTGCATCATCGACTATGTCTAATTTACGGTTGAATTTGTGCACAATAGTTTCTTACCAACACACCAACCTCGACTATGTCTAATTTGAGGTTGAATTTGCACATAGTTGTCTCTTACCCACACACCAACCTCAACTATGTCTAATTTGAGGTTGAATTTGCACATAGTAGTCTCTTACCAACACACCAACCTTGACTATTCATGAAATTCATATATGACATAAAGTTGTCACCAAACAACAGCATAATGACTCATTTATAACCTCCTGAGTGATTATATTACACAAGAACGAACACTATAATGTTTTCTCTTTCCATCCCATGTTTCAAATAAATCCATGTAAGATTCTTCTCTCTTTATGGAGCTAACTCAACTAACTAAAATATTGGTTTAATTTTAATTTCCCCACACACCCATCATACCAAATTCAATGTTTCATGAATGTGGTCTTGTCCTTTTTGAAAAATTCATGGATTAAGCTAAAGCAATATTGAACAAACAATGTGTTGTCCATGTAAGATTCTTCTCTCTTTATGGAGCTAACTAAAATATTGGTTTAATTTTAATTTCCCCACACACCCATCATACCAAATTCAATGTTTCATGAATGTGATCTTGTCCTTTTTGAAAAAATCATACATTAAGTTAAAGCAATATTGAACAAACAATGTGTTGTATTGATGGTGATCACTAACATAAAAATGGTACTCTGTAACAACACCAAACGATTATGGATTATCAACCCTAGCATGAACTCTTTGTTGCATGGGTATTCAATAAACATGCATGAATAGAGAAACCTAAACATCTAAGTCAACCACAAGTAAAAGTAAACCATAAAAAAATTAATAAAAAACACATAAAATAAGGAAAAAAGTAATATATGGTCAAGATGATGGTACTCTCTCTCTCTAGAGAGAAAAAAATATAATTCGTTGTGATGTGTATCACCAATATGAGTGTTCTCGGTGAAAATAAAAATTATAATTCTTAGTGATGTCTACAACTAATAAGATTACAACTAATAAGATTTCTCCTAGTGCTAATAGATTGTGTGTATGTTTGGATTGAGAAGATTTCCTCGACCCATGAGAGTGTTTGATATCATTTTAAATACGTTTTGAAACATCTCCATGAATTTTGAAACAAGTATCTCATTCTTAAACAAACCAATATTTCTCAAGGACACACTTGAAGAGGAAGATGGATTCATAATAACATACCCACATCTCTTCCTTGTGACACTGATTTTGAAACAAGTATCTCATTCTTAAAAAAACCAATATTTCTCAAGGACACACTTGAAGAGGAAGATGGATTCATAATAACATACCCACATCTCTTCCTTGTGACACTGATATTTTGATAATCTAGGGTGTATCAAGAACATTTTCCTTTTCCTTTACATATTTAACATCTCAAAAACCCAAGAACGTGGTTTCCTCTTTTAATTTCTTATGCTTTACCAATCCATGTAAAATTGGAACCTGTGTAATGAATATAATTTTGTTTCAAAATCTTACTTAATTATGACACCAACATGTTCCCTCACTTTGTGATGAGGCATTGAGTCCTTGAATTCTTCATTTTTATTTGCATAGAAATTATTTCAAATATTTCCACTCATTTTAAAACTACTACAACTTCAAATCATTCTTGAAACTCGATATGGGATAGGTTCCTATTGTTGTTAGCTACATTCCACCCCTGAAAAGTCTAATCAATTGTGTATGTGTAGATATATAAAATACTATCTAAATTCAAAGTTTGAATATAAATCAAGGTTGTGAATTTAATATTCATTTGGTGAACATGGCTAAACTTTATTGATATTATTTTCAATCAGTTGCCCTAAATACTCTCCAATTAGATGCACTAAAGGTTGGCCATGCATTGAATTCAACTTGAACAATGAGTTATTCTATAGTCTCCCTAGTGATGTTTATGCTCTAATCACCAACATTTTTTTGTGGGTTTGGTTCTTCATGCATGGAATCACCTACATTATCTTTTGGGTTTGGCTCTTTGTCTACGGAATGGCCATCTTCTAGGTTCATTTATCCATTGGAGATTCACTTGTCGACCGATATCCTATCATGGCCATTCATAAAGGGGCTTTTAAAATTGTTTCATATTAAGGGGTAGAGGGATAATTTTTAACTTGAGGGATATAAATATTGGGGGTGGTGGGGGGTATATTTATTTCCAACGTGTTATATGCATTGGCTAGGATTTTCTAGATAAAACTCCTAATGCGTACACATGGGAAAAAATAATAGAGATACACTACACTAATGATTAAATGTAGCCAAGAAATTGGTTTGGGATAAATATATCAGATCTATATGAAAAATAATATCTAATAGATAAATCATATTTAGGTCATCACTCTACTCATAGATATTTGAAAGGGCTTGTACTATGTTCAAGTTAGTTGTAGATGGTGTAGCACTACCCAATCCATGGATGAGAGACTTTTATCTATTACAAGGTTTCAATGCCTCTATGGTGGAATTTATTGTTGCACCCTCTATTGCTACTACTTCACATCTAAGGGAATGGTAGCTCTATCATTATTTCCATCCAAATGCATTCCAAATAAATGAGTTATCTATAAATGAATCAACAAATTCCCATGACATCTAACATATTGGAAGAGGGATTGTTATTAGTAGTTTATCAACAGAAAGATATATAGGTTGCCCTTCTTTTCCCTATCAGATATGTAGTATCATCACTTATTCACCAAGCTAGTTACAACATGACACACATGGAATAAAATATGATTATTGTTGTTGTAGTTGGGAATTTGCATGGTCATATGGGCATGGACCCTCTTTTCCATTACAAGAGATTTTATTATAAAATGCAAGATAAGAACGAATCTATAATAATGACTAAGTTATATAGTCTAATTGGATATTTTCAACAACAAAATGTTGGTGTTTGAGAAAATTATATATTTAAATTGAAGATTAATTAGAACTTTCGTTGTTTCAAAAGTAAAACTTAAATTTTTTTGGCACCAACTAAGGTCATGATGTTTCTACTTTTATGATAGTGCATTCCTTGTATTATAAGATTATCCCATAAGATTCATATGCCCCTCTTACAAAATGATTTTATTTTTTTATTTGGGGAAAATGAAGATTATATTAATATATGAAAGAATATATATAATGATAGAGCACAAGGAAGCAATAACAATAGGAATTCCCCTAGGCTAGACTAATCCCTAGGATCACAACCTCTCACATCTCCATACACAAATAGATATCCATATACATAAACCCCTCACTCAATGAATGAGTGACCGTGTATTATACCAAAGAGAAAGTTGAAAGTACTATAACACTAAGCCCTTGCACCCAAGTTTAACTTACTGTAGTGGCATATCCGTATGTTGGCATGTCAGTGTACTTGTTTTCTTATTTTTTGGGTTATTTTTATGATTTTTTGTCTTATGAGAGTTATTTCCTATCTATGCAATAGAAATATAAATAAAAGGGGGTATTAAAATTCCATGAGAAAATAGATACATAAGATATCTTGTAAAAAATAAGGTTTTTTAAATTCGAAACATTTATTGGAAGGGGTGTTCAACAAAAGGATTTTGGGAGGTACTTTTCAATACCTAATGAAATTATGGTTATTGTTTAATATTCCATGAATGGAGGTGTTATGTCATAGTTTCATTGAGTGAAGCTCCCATGCTTTTCTCTCAAGGATTATATTTTCCTTATTCTCTCTTTATCCTTCTCTTTGTAATTTTCAAACCTTTGAAGTAAAGCAATGCATACAGATTCTTAAGAAAAATAGAAAGTAATCGATGGCTCATACACATATTACATGGATATTTACACTCGAAACCCTTAACCAAGATAAAACTAACCTTCCTTGGTGCCACACCTCTCAACTCTTCATTGTATTAATTTCACCATTTTCAATACAATATATACAAAATTTTAGGTATTCCACATCTACCCAAACCCTAATCCCTTAATCCGAGATTAATTTAGAAAACAACTAAAAATAATGAAAAATCCTAAAATAGCAAAAGATTCCAAATCCAGATGTAGTCATCAAATCTGGTGCACCCTCTCACACACATGCAAAGAATATAACACCTACCCAATATTCTCCCACTTGTTGTTTTCTTTACATATAGAGGGTCACGGGATTACATAGTCAATAATCTATGGAAGTAATGTCCATTGTTTCTCTACACCAGGAAAACTTTTCAAAGCTCACTGAATATGTCAATGATTATGCAACATTTTTCAAAGTGTAAACCTTCTCCAACAACACCTTCTTGTCTTCAACCATGTCTATCACAAACAAATATTGGACATCAATATGCTTTGTCTTTGAATGATAAGTTGGGTTCTTTTCTAGGAAGGTTTCACTATGACTATCACAATCTAACCTTAATGCTTGTTGTACCAACCCAATACATGAACACAATCTCTATAACCATACTACTTCCTTGCTTGCATAAGCGGTTGCCACGTATTCAACTTCTATAGTTGAGAGTGCCACTACAACCTGTCTTTTTCTCATCCAACCAATTTCTCCTCCAAATAGGTTAAACACATACACACATCTTGTAGATATTCTGCAATCCAAATCTCCATCCCAGTCTACGTCAATAAACCCATGTATGTATAACACTCTATCCAATCTTGGTCTTCCTTGGTACCACAGTCCATAACTAGAAGTGCCATGCAAATACCTGAAAACCCTTTTTACTATTGTCCAATCCTCCTTCCCTAGTTTTGTGATATACCTGTTCAAAACTCCCACTGCATGTGCGATGTCTGGTCTAGTACAAACCATTTCATACATAAAACTACCAATTGCATTAGAATATGGAACATGGGACATGCCCTCTTCATCTTCCTATGTCTTGGGACACTAATGTGAAGATAAATTTACACCTATAGGAATAAGAACCATGACCAATTTAGTTTCCTACATATTAAACCTTTGTAATGTAGTCTCAACATATTTTCTCTTATTCAACCAGAGTTTCTTGTTTGCATGATCTCTTTTAATATCCATTCCTATTATGGATTTAGCAGCATCGATATCCTTCATGTCAAATTTGGAGGATAGTGGTGATTTCACTTCCTTGATAACATCAATGTTATTTCCTACCAACAAGATATCATCGACATACAACACTACATAAATGAAGTGATTACCAACCTACTTGGAATATACACAATGATCATCCCTACTTCTCACAAATCCCAGTAAAAGGATGCATGTGCCAAATGTTTGGTACCCCATCCTATATGATTGCTTCAGACCATATAGTGACTTATTTAGCTTACACACCAACTCTTTCTTTCTCTTCACTGCAAATACTTTACTTCATGTAGATTTATTATTCCATATCCCCATGTAGGAATGTTTTCTTCACATCCATTTGTTCTACTTCAAAATAAAAAGCAACAACCATAGATAAAGTAAATATAATAGTACTTAACATGGAAACATGAGAAAAAATTTCACCAAATCCAATTCCCTCTACCTAGGAATAACCTTTTTCTACTAACTGAGCTTTGTATTTCTCCACTTTTCCTTCTGCATTCAACTTCTTCTTAAACACCTATTTGTTGCCAATGGCCTTTCTTACAATTGGAAACTCAACTAGATCCCATGCATCATTCTTATCCAATGCATCCATCTCTTCATCCATGGCCTTCTTACAAATTTTACTATCCTCTAAATTCACTTCTTCCCTGACAGGTTTGGGGTCATCATCAATAATAAAAAAAGAAAAATTAGCATGAAAATTAGGTGGACTATACATTTTGGTTTCCTTATTTCCCTCATTGATCTCCTCAATACTGGAGTATGAGTTTCTTCTTCTTCTGATTCATCTTCTTTCGTTGATTCATATTTTTCATCATTCAACTCAAACTCTATTTTCTCGGGTTATTCTTGGCTTGGTAGGAATTATTTTTTGGGAACATCTTTAACCTCTCTAAAAAAAATTCGGACTTTAAATAGTCTTCTTGTTTTATGGGTTCCAAATTTTATAACCTTTCATACCATAATTATAACCAATGAAGATACACTTTTCATCTTTATTATCCAACTTACTCTTATTTTCCTTTGGAACATGTACATAAGAATCACAACCAAACACTTTGATATGTTCACGAGAGGTTTTCTTACAAATCCTTACCTCATGTGGATTTTTTTCCACCAACAATGATGAGGGTGATCTATTTACCAGGTAACATCCAATACCACTACCTCTGCCCAAAATTCCTTCCCTAACCAGACACCACTAAGCATACTCCTTGTGTTTTCCATCAACATCTTATTCATCCTTTCTGCAACCCCATTTTGTTGAGTTGTGTATGGATTAGTCGTCTACCTTTCTATATCACACTTCTTACAAAACTCTTCAAATTTATTCCCACATAATTCTCCACCATTATCTATCCTCAATACCTTTATTGTCTTCTCTGTCTAATTTTCTACCAGAGCCTTAAACTCTTTAAATTTATCAAATACCTAAAATTTATTCCTAAGAAAATAAATTCATGTTTTCCTTGAGAAATCATCTATGAATGAAACATAATACAAAGATTTACCTAGTGATGGAATAGGCATAGGTCCAAAAATATCATTGTGTATTAACTCTAATATCCCATTTTCTCTTGTAGCACCAGATGGGAATCTTACCCCTTTTTTTTTACCATATATGCAATGTTCATAGAAATTAAAATCCAGGGTGTAACTAGACATACCTTCAACCATAATTTTATCGTATAGTGCTCGAATGCCATTTTCTCCAATATGTTGTAGTCTTTGATGCCACAACATGGTCTTCATTCTTGGGCTAGTATGGATCATATATTTCTTATTTCTCTTCTCAAAAAAAATACAATTTTTACACCCATAAGAATAATTTCTTCCCAATAGCTTGTACATATTTCCACACCGAACTCACCTCGTTAACACCATTGTTTCTAGTACCATCTTACAAGTTCCCTTTCCGAATAAAGTATCCAAACCTACATCATCCAACTTACTTACTGATATTAGGCTCTTGGATAGATCTGGAATGTGTAGAACTTCAGGGAGAGTTATAATCCTGCCATCTTTCAGAAATATATTAACCCTTCCATGTCCCATGATTTTGGTTGTCGAGTCATATCCTAGGAAGACATCACCACCATCATACTTTTCATATTCATTGAACCACTCCCCATGAGGAGTCATAAGAAATAATGCACCTAATTCGATCAACCATACATCACAATATGCATGTGTACCTATACATTCCAAGTAGACATCACCTCCTTTTTCTGTGGAGGTTTTTGCCTTTGTGGAATAGGCATCATCAGATCCCTTTGATTTATCAACTTAACTTGCAATATTTCTTATAATTCCCAGCTTTACCACATTTCCATCATTTCCTCAAATACTTTCCTAGGGATTTAGACCTACCTTTACATTTATATCCCTATCTTTGGGATGAACTCTTACAAGTAAAGCATATGTGTTATGACTATCCATGTTTTTCTATCTCATCTCTTATGATAATGAGGATGAAACTAAATCATTATACTTCACTGCATATTGAGTGGTACTACTAATTGCTACAACCAGATTATCCTGGGAGTTTGGCCAAAAAAAAAAAAAGTAATACACTTATCTTCTTCTACAAGTGTAATATTAACATATCCAAGATATATTACCAAAGTATTGAATCCATTTATATGATCTGTCATAGAATCTCCATCATCCATCCTAAGATGATACAACTTCTTTTGAAGAAACAACTTGTTTACCAAGGACTTTGACTGATACAAATTCCCCAACTTTTCCCCTAGTTCCTTGGCTATAGATTCTCCTGACACATTCAATAACACCGAACCAACCAAGAAGAATAGAATCGTACTCCTTTCTCTTCTATCCAACTTCTCCCAATCTTCTTTCGACATACCAGTAGATTGAGTACTGGTAGTTTTTGTACTAGTAGGTAATGTACCAAGGTCCACAGTGATCCATTGTTCTTTGTCTACCAGAAGGTCCTCCATATTGACCTTCAATAGCTCAAAGTTTTTATCATTGAACTTCTCAATCTCGATTCTAGAACTGCTTTCCATTATATTTCAACTCATGAATCACCACTGCAAAGCTCCCATTTAACCCATATTTATCACATATCCAAGATAGACTTGATCTATCAAGACTGAGCCAAACCCTCAGCAACAAAGGTGTCCTCTTGAATCCAAAAATGTGTTATGATACCACATGTAAGTGTTAAACCTTTGAAGTAAATTAATGCATACATATTCTTAAGAAAAACATAAAGTAATTAACGACTCATACACATAGTACACAAAGATTTACGCTGGAAACCCTTAACTGGGAGAAAACTAGCCTTCCTTGGTGTCACACCTCTCAACTTTTCATTGTATTAATTTCACCATTTGAAATACAATATATACAAAATTTGAGGTATTCCAAAGTTACCAAAACCCTAATCCCTTAATCCATGATTAATTTAGAAAATAGCTAAAAATAGTGAAAAACGCCAAAATAGTAAAAAACACCCAAAATAAATTTGGGGTGCTTCCCCAAAGCCAAATGCTCTGCATAACCAGGGGGGTGAATCTTGGCCTCCCCTGAGATCCCCCTTGGAAAGTTCCCGACACACGCGACACAAAGGGCACCACTAGGGAGGGATCGTCAAACGCAACCATCAAATCTAACACACCCCCCACACACATGCAAAGAATATAACACCTACCTAACACTCTCACACTTTATCTTCATCACGACCTACTAGATTATATTTTTTTTTTGATGATTTTACATGTTAACCATCTCAAACATAGAATTATTACCCATATTATACATTTTATTGCAATTTTAGTAAGGTTTTTCAAGCACATTATATATATTGGTGGCTTAATCTCCTTTCTTAATTTGATTTTGTTTTAGCATAAAAGATATGAACTTTGATCTTTTGTATATTTTTTATTTATTTATTGTATTTTAAGCATAAAGCATGTAAAATTTACTTGTTATTTAAGTTTTAATATGCCCTTGATGGAGGATTAAACTAACCCTCAAGTGAATATCTTAGAAACTCACACTTATGCCCCTAGACCATGGTATTATAAACCGTAAACCCTTGACTAGGGATAACGCTTGATTGAAGGTTTAGAAGTCATCAAATCTACCCCTTTTTGCAATATTTTCAAGGACTTACAACTTTTAAATGTGAAATGATCCCTTAACCTTTTCCATGTTTGGTGGAATACTTCATACCAATTGATTCATATTTGAATATCTTATTTTTCTTCTTTTTTGTTTTTAAATTATTATTTTAATTTATTTTCTTGTAAAACTTATATACGATTTTATTTCTTAGTTGTGAATGCATTGGGAGAAAAAATGGTATCTTAAAACTTACGCAACTAAAAAAATTATAAAAATATTTGAAATACTCGTGAATATTTATTCTTCAAAATAATATTTCTATTTTACATAAATAAGATAATGAAATTGGTTGTGAAAAAAATGAATAAAAAAATTATTTAAAATTTAATTATTAATATTCAAAAAATTATAAAAAATACAATTAACAAAATAAAATATATAAAAAAAATTATACTATTTTACATAAATAAGATAATAAAATTGGTTGTGAAAAAAATAATAAAAAAATTATTTAAAATTTAATTATTAATATTCAAAAAATTATTAAAAATACAATTAACAAAATAAAATATATAAAAAAAATTAGAATTTTTTTTTTTTGTAAGTAAAAAAAGTGGTACCTGTTATATTAGCATAATCTCAAAACAAAGATAGATGAGATGCCCGCTGTCCCGCCAAGACTGGAAACCGAGATAGCAGGGCATTCATCTTCAGATGTCACCATGAGTCTAGTTTACAAAATTTATCTAGGTGGTCCTATGCGACGTCCTGCCCGAGGGAAACCAGGACTCATTGTCGCCAGCAGAGTGCTGATTATTTTAACTATTACTAAAACATCTTGATGTTTATCTATCAAAAAGATGAAGTTATGAGAACAACGCCAGAACATGTATAAACCTGGAAACCGGGCTGCTTGTGCTAAATCTCCATGTGCTTCCATCGAGCTGGGAAGGAGTAAGGGCGCGCACAGGTGGGGCATTGCTTCTTAGTCGAAGCTCTGGAGTGTGCAGCAAAAAACATATCAAGTCGTTGCTCCATTCGCTCCAGGCGAAAGGTTTGATCAGCTAGCACATTTCGGATGTCGAAGAGTAGGTCTAGGGATCCCCCGTCCGCTACTGCATGCTGCTCCTGTTGGTGGCTATGCCCTGACTCTTCTTTGGCGGTCTCCCCTTCTGCATTTGCGTTGCGCTGGTGACAATCGTGCTCTGCGCCTGTGGGTTCCTCGGTGGGCTCGGGAGGAGCCTCCTCAATAAT
>ML779801.1:85650-123554 GCA_009831015.1 Picea engelmannii
TCTGTTCGAATTCACCGGAGCGATGGAGAACTGCTGGATCGAATGCCCTTTGGGAGCTGTAGCCCGAGTTAATTGGGTTTTGGACAGCGTAATTCGGGTGTCCTGTGCCATTAACACTGCCATTAAACCTTGCCTGTTAGTGCACTGCGGGAGGGTACCTTTCGCTCGCGCGAAGGTCCTCTGCATTTTGCCATGAATGCTCGCCTTCATGAAGGTGATATGGGGGAGGTGTGGTGAGCCGGTGGCTGCGTTAATGCAGCATGCTGGCATCTCTTACGTGGCACAATTGCGGCCCTTAACACCCCATCCGGGGCAATTATAATTTGTTTAAGTCATGCTTTTATATATATTCAAAATTATACATTGAATATTGAAATAGTTGTTGCAAACAAATGTCATACATTATATGTTAACTTATATATGTTAACTTATTATGCGTTAACTTTTCAAGAAAATCATAAAAACAAATATAATTAAATATAAATCTAACATGTTAAGTCGCAATATTTTATTTTTTTTAAATATCATTAGAAAACTAATAACTCTGCAACAATGTTGAAAAGGAATATATGAGTTTTGACTCATTCAATTTATAAAATACATAAATAAGAAATTTGCATTATCATATTTGAATAAAAAGTGTGACACGCCTTCATGCTTCCATCTTACTTAATAAATGGGATTTATAAAGGGGATTTATAAAAGTGTGACACACCTTTATGCTTCCATATTACTTAATAAATGGGATGTTTTTTTTTAATGTAATGTTTGAATATACATATAATATCAATCGAATCACACATTTATTGTTTTCTAGATTCAGATCAAAGTGACATAAAATACAATATTTTAATTAATGCTTAAACAACACCTAATGAAAATGGTTCACTTCTCTCTTTTTCTCATTTTTCATTTACAATGTATTTTCATTTTTTTCTTACATTTTTTTTAGATAGTCAGTGTGCTTTTCAATATAGGATGATAATTATTTTTCTTTTTTTCTGATATTTCTTCACAAAAATATTACTTTTTTTTTAACGAAATTCTATTTGTTTTTATGAGATCATAGATTTCAATTTTTATTATGTGGGGTGGAGAAATATTAGAAAAAATGTATTTAAATTTTCTCTAATATTTTCCTCACCCCCAGCCTCATATGCTTTTCAATGTAGGATGATAATCATTTTTCTCTTTTCTGATATTTCTTCACAAAAATATTTCTTTTTTTTTTAACGAAAATCTATTTATTTTTATGAGATCATGGATTTCAACTTTTATCATGTGGGGTGGGGAAAATATTAGAGAAAATGTATTTAAATTTTCTCTAATATTTTTCCCACCCTCACCCTCATATATGAGGGTGGGGGATGGGGAAAATATGAGAGAAAATGTAATACATTTTCTCTCATATTTGCCTCACCCTCCACCCTCATATATGAGGGTGATTTACATTTTCTCTAATATTTGCCCCATCCCCACCCTCAATACATTTTCTCTAATTTTTTCCTCACCCCTCACCCTCATATATGAGGGTGATTTACATTTTCTCTAGTATTTGCCCCACCCCCACCCTCATGTAACCCCCACCCTCATACATGAGGGTGGGGGGTGGGGAAAATATTCTCATATTTGCCCCACCCCCCATTTTCTCTCATATTTGTGCCACCCTCCACCCTCCATTAATACATGTTCTCTCATATTTGCCCCACCCCCCATTTTCTCTCATATTTGCCCCACCCTCCATTTTCTCTCATATTTTCCCCACCTCCCACCCTCAATACATTTTCTCTCATATTTTCCCCACTCCCCACCCTCATAGGGGAGATAAAATGTATTGTTGTATGAGGGTGGGCGGTGGGGCAAATATGAGAGAAAATGTAATACATTTTCTCTCATATTTTCCCTATGAGGGTGGGGGATGGGGAAAATATGAGAGAAAATGTATTGAGGGTGGGTCAAATATGAGAGAAAATGTAATACATTTTCTCTCAATTTTCCCTACCCCCCATCCTTATATATGAGGGTACATTTTCTCTCATATTTTCACCACCCTCATTACATTTTTTCTCATATTTTCCCCACCTCCCACCCTCATATATGAGAGTACATTTTAGCTCATATTTACTCCACCCCCACCTTTATATATGAGGATGGAGAGTGAGACAAATATAAGAAAAAATGTATTTGAAATCGTATATTATAAATATTATAGTGGTTTTCTATGCTTTTAATTGTGTGATTAAAAATAATGATTTTGATTATAGTAGTTTTCTATGCTTTTAATTATACAATTAAAAATAATGATTTTGAGTGAGTTTTATGTGTATTTTATTGAATTTGACTTCCATGTAATAAATAACCATAAGGAAAAACCAAATTATTAATTAATTATTTAAATCCTTTATTGATTTCTTTCGTTTTTACATTTTATTTTAATAATCCCTACCTTTATGTATTATGCTGACCTCAATTTCTTAAATGTCTTTATTTTTCTTCATCTTAATATATAACTCATTTTTTACCTCAAATTCCTAAGTGCCTTTATTTTTCTTCAACTTAGTATATAATTCATTCGGTCTGTGGAGTCTAAATATTGATTTAGAGAAGGTCCCAAGGGAGCATAAGGCAAACCATATCCAATATCCATACTTTTCCCTAAAACTTTGATGTGATAAGCGGCATAAGTGGAACTATACTTATTTACAAGGTTTCAAACATAATACTTATTAACTCAAGGTTCTAATTAAAATATTTACATGATGCTTATAATTTTCCCTAACATTGACTAGTAAAAACAAATCACGCTTCTGATTAGGAAAAAATCATTAGTAATGTTGGGATGAAAGAAAAGTCATAAATACATAATGCATGATCCATCTTGACCACGGGTTTAAGTGTAGAATGATAAATGATAAGATAGTGTATGGTTAATTTTAAATTTTAATATTAAAAGAAAAGTTATATATATTATTTAAGATAATGAAAATTAAAATGAAATTTATGTTAATATGTAATTTTTTGTTTTTTTAATTTTATCAAATTTTGTGATAAAAAATTAAAATTATTAGAATTGTAAATTTAAATGGTTTAATTTGTATAATTTAATTGTTTTAAAGTTTTTCAAAATGTTAAATTTATTTATGTATTCAAAAACATAATTTAAACAATATTAAATGACGAATTCACTTAATTTTTTTTTAATTTCAATAAAAAAAATTCAAAAAATAACCTTTCTCTTATACTTAAATTATAAAATACACTTTATTTATCTTATATAATAAATTTTGTATTTTAAAAATAATTTTTATATTGATAATGAGATGGGAATGTTTATAACCTGAATTAGTTAAAGAAAAAAATGTGATCACATAATACAAACAAATAAAATATAGCAATATTTTTTTACCAAAATGAATGTATTTTTTATATATAATTTTTCTATTTATAAAACCAAAAAATAAAATCTATATAACAATATTTTTTTACCATAATGAATGTATTTTTTTATATATAATTTTTTATTTATAAAACTGAAAAAATAAAATCACTTGGATGGAATAAATGTACATGTTCTTAGCTAAAAGGTAATCTAGACCTTGTGATATAGTCTTGTTCATACATGGTTTCTTTTCTTACAAGTGGTTGTTTGAAGTGAGTCAGATTTTATGATGAGTAAACCTCCATGATTGTAGCATCTTGTGTTTTGTCTAATCACAAAAGTCAAGTCTAGAGTCTAATTAGAGCATGACTCAGGGGCACTTTGCAGCCCCCTAGGTCAAGGTGTAGCTCATTGAATGCCACAATGATGAATAGACCTCCATGATTGTAGCACTCTTTGTTTTGTCTAATCACAACTCAAGTCTAGAGTCTAATGAGAGCATGAGTGGGGAACTTTGCAAACACATAAAGGGCCACAACTTTCTTATAATATTTTTTAGCTGCCTTTATCAGATATATACGAGACCATTACTTCTATGCACAAAGTTAACTTCTCGTGGCTTAAATAAAGGGCTAAATGCATTATTTCCTATTAGTTTCCATGTAAAGCTTTGGTGAGGATAGAAACCTATGCTTGTAGTTACAACCTATGTCGAAAAGTGACGCCTTTTTTAAGGGATGTTTGGTACACTTAAATTAATTTTGTATGTTATAAAGAACATAACATTATATATATATATGATCCAAACATATGCAAACATTTTACTCCGTGTACTTGGGCTTTGGACGTATGCATTCTTTGTTTGTTATAATCCTCATCAAAGTATTATTATTGTATGCTTAGTTGGTTTCTAATTTCTTGCATTAGTTAGTCCCCTTGCAATTTATGTTGCCACAAGTGTTAATGATGGATTAATTGATTGAAACTCAAATTCAATTATTCATAACAATTTCTTTAGCCAATGTTAAGATAATGATGGCTACTTTAAAGAGAGCCCATATGTTCATCTCTAAACACTTTTGTCCAATATTTCTATTCATGCCTTTATTTATAAATATGATGTTATATGTGAAAATTATAAACAATTCAAGTTGATAGGGTATTTTTTTTAGTTTCATACCTCTATAGGTCATGATTCGAGCATGATGAAGAAGATAAGGTAGTAACATGGATTTCATTTCCAAGGTACCCATGGCTCAAGGTGGCTCAACTAAAGGCCCTTTGCTAGTTTCATATCTAAAAGTCTCATTGTGATTTCATTGCTTCTTGTGGTTCTTAGGTATATTGAAACACCATTGTTGTATTATCCAACTGGTTTGAGGATTTTTTTAGTTGAAAAGAGCATTTCAATTTTCTACCATATGTGAGTTGATTTTTTTTACCTTGTGGGATTATAGCCTTCATCGAATGCATCTATAATTCATTAAGAATTTTTATCTAACATGAACTTAATATATTTCCCATCCCTTCACCTCCTGTTAGATCCATCTCAAAGTTCATATGTCCAAGAACATTGAAGAGCTTGTCTTGATCTGGATGGGGCATATGATGTTCATACAACTAGTTTAATACATCAACTTTCCTAATACTATATATATATCTCAAATCTTAGATAATAAGATTCACTAACTACCCATAAACTCTTAACTTGGGCAATCTTAGGCTACTACTAACTGGGCACCTCAAACTCAATGTCAAATGTCTAGTCAAACCTGAAACAATTCGAATGATGACTAGCTTCAAGGGGTTAAGAAGAATTCACAGGCCAATAAGTCTAATTTATATCAAAAGGATTAATCCAACAAGATTTCAACATTTGTTATGTCATCTCTTAGTAATGCCATGGCATTCGGTGCTATGAAGGATTTTGCATGCCCTTCTAAAATAAAAAAAACTCTAAGATAGTAATAAGATGCAATTATATTCATCACCTCATTGGAATTCCCATGATTTCTTTGACCACAAGGATGCCGGAAGAAAATCCAAAATTTGTACCATAGAAGATTATTATGCACATGCCCTTAAGGCCTCATTAGCCTCAAACCCATTAATGCTATGGTTAGGTTCAATGATAATGATGTTATAGACATCAAAGAGAACATTTCTACTATTATTTAATGAAGGTAGCATCATGTAATGTCAAGGGTCTCATTGATCATTTTAGAAATTACATGGTCCACGAGATTCAGATGATGTTGCAGAATCTTGAGATGTTTTATTTCTAGAATTTATTTATTTTTTGTTACTTTCTAAGGTTTTCTTATTAATTATATATGGGAAATGAAAACATAATCACCTCTTTTCATAAGGAGGATAGATATAAGTTTATGATCTGTATGTCTCTCCATCTTGCAAATGCTTAAATGGATTGGGGGGATAATCCCTCCTAGAGGTTAGCATGGTGTTATCAAATAAATATCACCTAAGGATAAGAATGTCCTCCCTTGGATCTACCCTTGATCCCAAATAGACAATGGGACAAATCACGACACGGTTCTTCCTAGATCTACCAAATTTATCCTTAATTTTTTATTAAAGTGGGATGAAAAGGAATACCTTATTTATGAAGGTTGTACTCACTTGTTCCTAGCTAATGTAGCTCCAAATATCCAACTCTAGCTCCTACAACCTACTTCCTACACACAAAGACACGATACATGCCTTTCTCAAACCTCTTCAATCTTAACAAATGTGGATCTAAACCAAATATAGCCTAATCTACTCAAGAAAAGATTAGATTTTCCACAAGCAAGTATCAATTACTGAATACACAAGCATTGGAATGGGAAAACCATATTGATCTATATTAAAAATGGAGAAATAGTACAACAATCATGAAAAATACCTTGAGCAATTAAAGAAGTCCTCATTGGTCCCTCTCTCTAACTCCTCCTAAGCACTCACACAAGCAAGATTAACCTGATATGAAGAGTGGTATGTATAGAAGGGCTCCTCTCAAATTTATGTAGAATGATATTGTAAATGATTCTTCCTCCTCTTATCCTTGGAAGGCCTTCTTCATATATATTGGTGGAGGAGGCTAGGGGATGCTTCTAGATCTCTATAACTTAATGAACCTTGACTAGATTAAGAGTTACCAAGCTCATATCAAGAGAGAAACAACCCACCTAGCATTGATCTCCTTGAAACTCACCAATTCTATAAGACTGCAGTGGTGGTCGTGGGTTGTCAGTAGTGTAGCAAAAGACTGGTCACGTGCTTCTAGTGATGCAACCCATGACTAGTCACGCTTTTATATTGGCACAGAGTATGACCTCCCTAAAAATTAGTGAATTCCAAAGGTAGAAGAGTGTGTCTCAGCAAGAAAGTATCAATGGGTCCTCAATGTGTCCCTAGGGTGGAAAATAAGGTTGTAACATATGCCCCCTAATGTGTATGTTCAGATGAGGAATTGATAGTCGAAACACATTAGAATAATGGTTAGGAACGTGAGGCAACATAAAGAGGGAGATGAATATGAAGGAACTAATGAGTACCTACAATAAAACATCAATATGCCACATATATAGATGATTCCCAAGGTAGGCATGCCATCCTCGGAAGAGAGACAAAGCATTCCCACCAAAACAAAACACTGGACATCCATGAAATGAAATGCAACAACATGGCCATGAAAAATTTCATAGAGGATCCATGTCATCAAGAAGATCATATCCATGAAAAAATACAGTGTGGTTCTATGTCACAATATACATCAAGAATACATCGACCACCAATTAGAGTGCCCCTATAGTCTTCAATGTACTCATACAATAGTGATATACTCCATCGCAAATTAGGAGGGGTAGCATGAAAGAGTGATGTGTCCCTAAACCGAAGGCATTTTTCCCAAACCATGATGGTATGATTCTACATCATCTGAACGGATGAGTTGATGTCGAGAATGATAGAATATGTTTGACTATCGGTCATTGAGGTATACCATTAACAGATGTGAGGAAATACACCAATGATGAAAATGGACACCAAGGTACCTAGTAAAATATAAAGAGTGTGAATAGAGGATCAGATGTCGAGCACTCATAGACTCAATTGATCACGAGTCAATGATGTAAACCCACTATCAATCATGAGGAATATTTCCATTGAGGATTGGAATATCAAAGCTACTAGCTAATTTCTAGATCCCTATCCTACATAATGTGTTGAAGTCATTAGGAAGAGATCTATTGAAGGAAGGTCTTAAGGTATCCCCCATAAATCAACATAAAACATACACCGAGAGATGATGTGAAGAGACAAAATCACCAAGTAAAACTAACATAGGGATGTTCAACTCAGATGGTTAATAAGAAAGTAGATGGCTAACTCAGGCTTAAGTTCCCTTGAGCATATAGCACAACATAATGATGACATGGAAACATTGACTCAAGAACACCACTGATATAGTACAACAACACATGAGGCTTTGAAACACTCTCCGTAATGACTAGAAGAGTAACCAACACGAGGAGTATATGAATCATATTGATGGTATACAACTCCTATGCAAGCTATAAACAAATTGTAAGAGAATTAAGTAAACAAGTGCAATGATCAAGGGAGACATGAATGAAGTTTCCATTTTTATAAATAAAGATCAGTGGTAAACCCCCCTCACTATTTTTTCAGTGTCTCCTTCATGTTTTAATGAGCACAAAAGAGAGATAAAAGTGTGCTCGATAGTATCAATTTTTAGTTCATTTTTCACAAGCCCAAAAAAGAGGTAAAAGTATACTCATCAGTTGTATTTTTCATAGTTTAATGAGAACAAAAAAGAGTTAAAATTAATCTCATCTAAAGAGAATGAGTGTATTTATAGCATGCTTTTATGTTCCAAATGCATAGAACCAACCTAAGAAAAATGAATGCAGATAGGTATAGGAAAGTGAGGTCCACTTATAGGAGTGGTTCTCTTTAGGTTATATGATCACAAGATGGAGGTAAACTAATGAAAGTGGTGATATTTCAAGAGTGATTGCAATGGTGATAAGAAGGATCAAGGAAAACAATAATGCAATAGTAGGCACGAAGACATAAGCAACAAATGCATATGAAACCATAAAGTAACATAAAAGTGATGGGTATCCCCCCGAGATATAGCCAAAACATAGATGAAGAAAGAAGAATAAGGCTCAACTTAAAGTCATGGCAGGTCTAAAGGATGGCTCTTGGGCCCACAAGAAATCATAACATGGGTACCAGATGGAAACTAGTGTGCTAACAAGGGTTCCCATGGAGGTAAGGCACTACCATGAAATTTATGATGTGAAAAAATAGAGTGGCTAATGCCAGAACCTGATGGGATTGAACCTAAGGCATTGTGGTGGAAAAATGAATGGTTAATAATGAAATATGGTGATGCAAGGAAAAACCTATCCCTATATGTTGGTTCAAGACACATACCTCAAGTTCAGTGGATGTCACCAAAATCCCTAAAAATATGACTAGAACCCTATCACAAGTCAACAAATAGGTCCCAATGTCAAAATTATGTGGAAAAAACTCATATAAATAAAAAAGATGCTCCAAAAATAAAATAGTTAGAAGAGACTTACTGGGTGCTAGGTGTGAAAATGGTTTTTTGTTGACCTAAAAAGGTAAAAAGCCTCTTTATGGTAAAAAGCCTGATTTTGCACATTCCACCATTTTTGGGGATGATGTAACACACACACACACACACACACACACACACACACACACACACACACATATATATATATCGATATTTTTTTGGATCGCACTTATGGTTGTCTATTGATGTCAATGTTACCCATGTTTATGTACATGCATGATTTTGAAATGGTTAATTAATGTGAAAAATGCCAATCTAAGACATAATTAGCCAATGAATCATCCAATGCATTGGACCCTCTTGGTATATGTTGGTAGTCAATGAAATCAAAGTAATTTTCAAGAAGACTAAACCTCATATATTTACGAAGAAACAAAGGACTTCAAACAAGATAAACTTGATTCAATTGTGATAACACTAGCTAGGAGTCTAGCCTAACAACTAACCTACGAATGTCAAGAGAAAGAACCTCAGGAAATCGCTTGATGACCACACTATAATCTAGATTGTAATTTGTTACAGGACCAAGGTAAATTCCCCCTGAACTCACCAATTCCTTGGTGGGTGAGAAAATCACTCATGCAATGGAAGCAATGTTTTGGGTACTACGACTGGTTCCATTTGTGAAGCCTACATAAATTGAGGTGCATGTTGACATCTTCAAATCGATCATTAAGCATGATAAGCATGGACTTGAGACAATAAACACACATAAAATATAAATACACACCACTCTAAAATCTAAAATACACTATGTACAAATCATCATGCAAACATGTGGCCTAAGAATAATAATTTTTGAGGTAGATCCTGTAGAAAGGATCCAAAAGTGGGTTTCCATCATAATCAACTAAATTATACGCCCCTTTTGTAAGACACATTTAACAATGTAGGGACCATGTTATGGGACTTATCGATAAATGCGGACATAAACATATCTCCCTAGATCCACCTAGATCTAGAACAAAACAAAACATAATATGACGTTTTCCCTAAGATCTAACCATTGAGTTTACTATTTAACAAGAGATATGAAACATACCATTTAAACATCGCTCTCTCCTACCATCGTCATCCTAGATCCACTCTGGTGCTACTATGATATTGAATTTGCAAGGGAACAAAAGCCAACCAAAGTGAAAGCAATAATATACTCAACGAGAACCTATGTATGTGATCAAGGAATCATACAATAAAACAAAGCAAGTTTTATAGGAAATAAACATATCACTAATATTATATTAAAGTGAAAGTGGAGATTACAATCAAAGCCTTGATGTTGCAAGGTCCCCTTCTGATGACCTTTTTCTCCAACACACACACTTTCTCCAATATTGAATGAAGAAGATCCACAATGACTTGATGAACTAAAATGAGGCTCTCAAGAATGATCTAATTCATAACTCTCCATACAATCTTATCCAATTCAATCTTCATTAACCTTAGCCTTTTCCATGAGAAATTCCTCTTTATATAAGGGAGAGAGAGATGGTTAAAGAGATTAGGATGATCCCACCAAATGAGAGAAGCGAGTAAGATCCCAACCATACAGACGCCACCTCATCTTCTAGAAGATCCCCTTCTAGAACTTTCGTGAAACTTGACCTTTTCTTAGTCTTTTGAAATCTTCTCACCCTAATTGTAGATCAACCTGCGGAGACGTCACATCCTATATTTAGAGCAGAGGGCGATGATCAGGCATCGTCGCACCCTGCATATGGTGCAGCTTGCAACGACCTTCCTTAATAGGTTTTTTGGGAAGAGAAAGTTAGTCACTTTCCTCATGAAGAAAGGATTTTTTTGGGAACATGAACACATGTTGTCAATGAATCACTGGGATGACCAAAATAATGAACACATGTTGTCAATGAATCACTGGGATGACCAAAAAAATGTGTAACAAAATTCCCCCCAAAGTATGAGGCTGAAACTCATGACAGTCAAAATACTTTGTAGAATGTGTGTGTCGAAAACAAGGAGTGCACCGATCGGGAGCCTGCAAATAGACAAGCATAAACATAATAATATACCATTGTTCGAGGTAGGCATTCCCATACTCAGATTACAAAATGTCAAATGATTTATGGCCACTAAATATACATTGTGGATCCATGTCAATGTGAATCGACATAGCCACCCAGAATACACTGTGGATCTATGCGCTAAAATGACTCAAATTCAGACATAGCCATGAGACATATAAAGTGGATCTATGTGTCAATACAAATCATGAATACTCCATCGCAAACTGGAATAGAATGGTCTGATATAGGGTTTCATTTCCATCATCCCTAAGTATGAATATGACCATGCGATTACAAGTGCTGAATTCAAACATGGTAGAAACCACTTGATTACCGATCAATGATGAAAATCGTTAACAAGTGCGAGGGAAATCACCATTAATTTCAATGACTCCCAAGGTACCCCACTACAATCCAATGAATATGAATAAATTATTTGAATTCGAACACTCGATGGAATCTCCCAATCAGGGGTCAATAATGTGAACCCATTGTTGAAAGCGAAGAAACCTGCCATTGAGGCATGCAGGCTCTAAGGTACTGAATGATTTCTAAGTCTTGTTCCTGGATAATGAGTTGAAGTTGACAGGAAAAGACTTGAGATATCTTACTGTGATCAGTAACAATAGCTTGAGGGACACCAAACTGAGTAATGATATGATTGAATATGAACAATGTTGCAGTTTTCTCAGTGTTATCAAATGTAGACATCGCCTCGGCCCATTTAGTGAAATAATCCATAGCTACAATTATGTATCCATGCCCCCCGGTTGAGTGAGGGTTACAGGCCATGAATTCAATGCCCCATTTGTTGAATGGACCAACAGAAACTACAGGAGGTAAAGGAGTAGGATAAGATCTTATCTTGTTATTATAAGTTTGGCAAGCATGGCACTTCTGAACAGCAATAATGTAGTCCTTAAATAAAGAAGGCCATAAATAACCCACTCGTAAGATATTTTGGGCAGTTTCATACCCAGACATATGACCTCCATGTGCTCTAGAGTGACATTCATTCAAATATTTCTTAGCTTCATCATAGGTGAGACATCGTTGAAAAATAGAATCAATACCGCGGCGGTAAACAGTATCACCGAGGATGATGTACTGATGGGTTTGATACCGTATGCGACGATGATCTATACTTGATATATCGGGCCAAAAATTTTGAGTCTGGATATAGATAATAATATCTTTGTACCATACATCATCAGAACTGATCAGAAAAAGGGATTCGTTGGGCAAGAAATTCCCTGCCACATTTTTTGTCTCAGTGGAGGGAAGGTCACATATCAGTTCGACGAAAACCAAAGATTTATTTAACTAAGTGAGTTTGAACTCCAAGTCAAACTCCTAGAGAATCACTATCCATTTGGAGTACCTCCCCCCTAGAAATTGTCGGGTAAGGATATGTTGCATGGGGTTGCAATCAGAAATAATAGTGGTTTTGCATAGTAAGATATAATGATGAAAACATTGAACAGCTTGAACAACTGCCAAGAAAAGTTTCTCCACATGCAGGTATTTGGTCTCGGTATTTGTGAGACTCCGACTCAAATAGTAGATTACATTTTTTCATGTGAATCATCCTCTTGGACTAAGACCATAGCAATGGTAGAGTCCAAAGAAGCTAAGTAGAGGAAGTAATCTCGACTATAGTCAGGGGGAAATAGTAATGTTGTATAGGTTAAGGAAACTTTCAAATATTCAAAGGCTTTGTTTGCAGTATCATCCCATACGAACTCATAACCTTTCTTGAGTAGTCGAGTAAATCCTTTCGTCAGTTCAGCGTAATTGGGGATGAATCAGTGAAAAAATTTTGCCTTCCCTTGCAAACTTTGGAGCTCGCGTGGTGTGGAAGGAGGAGGTAGATTAAGAATATCCTCAACCTTCAAAGGGCATACCCAAATCCCATGTATTGAAACGATAAAACAAATAAGTCGGTTGGAATCCACACAAAAAACAAATTTGTGTGGGTTTAAGCGGATACGATAATAACGATAGCGTGCAAAAATGGCCCTTAAATGTGTCGGGTGATCTTGGCAATGCATGGAATGTGTCATTAGATCGTCAATATAGGGTTGCATAATGTGCTTAATATCATGGAAAGCATAAGACATAGCGCACTGAAAATTCGCACCAACATTCTTGAGACCAAAGGGTAATTTCCAATAGGAAAAGGTTCCCCAAGGGCAGATAAAAGTGGTCTTGTGTTGGTTCACGGATAAAATATTAATTTGATTATAGCCGGAGAATCCATCCATTAATGAGAAGATTTCACTGTCATCCCAGTCGTCAACGATCTAGTCAAACGAAAGGGGTTGGGTAATTGTCCTTAGGACAAGTCTTGTTTATGTCCCTTTAATATACACAAACACAGATGGTACCTTGTTTCTTATTCACTAGAACTAGATTGGATACCCAATCAGTCAAAGACACAGGACAGACAAAGCCATCTTTAAGAATTTTTTCAACTTCAAGCTTGATAGTAGAATATTTGCATGGATGTATTGGGCAAAGTCTCTGTCGAATGAGTTTAGCGTCCGGATATGTCTTAGTCTCATGCACAATGATATCAGGATCAATGCCTGGAATTTCTTCGTAACTCCAGGTGAAAAGATCACAAAATTCTTGGAAAAGGGATTTATATGTGTGGACCTCAATAGTAGAACATGAGGCCTCGATATGAACATTCTCCACGACTCTGGGTTTAATGGATATGCCAAGAGGGACGGTAGGTGAAATGTTACTCAATTTCCCCTCGTACAAAACATCGTGTGTTGACTCGAGAACTGAATAAATAACAACAATGGTCGACGGAGTAAAAATCTGTTGGTAACTCTCTATGGTATCACGTTCTAGGAAGAGAATGGAGCGATGATGCCCATCCTCCCAGAGAGTGTCTTCCGTAGACATGACTGACATGATCATCTCATATGTAGGAAAAATCACGTGAAACAAATCAAGAGATGAATCACAGAGAGAGGGAGAGGAGGGGGTTTCTGATTGAATAGCTTGGTAAGCGGATTTGACTGGATAGGCATCTTGTTTCCATAACGAAGGTAATCACTAGGGCTAGGTACTACCCATGGGTCATATGAATTAGGGTTTTCACGAACAGTAGTGGATATCAAGTTAATAGAGGCAACAAAAGGAGTGGGAATATCGAGTGGTGGGATTGGAAATGTACCCATCAAAGTTGAATATTTCAAAAGACTCACTCTGACATTTTCGTAACCAGGAGGTGTCTTCGAGATAAATGGAACGTTTCTAGTATGGGAATTAGAATTAAAGAAGGTCAGTTGGTCAACAGTAACGAAATTTCCTTGGTGCGGGAAACATAACACACGGAAGGGTAGACACAACTGCACGCATGGAATCAATCCAGCTACAGCCAATTAAAAGGTTATAATCAAGAGGTGCATCAAAGACCTCAACCTCAACATTGACCGATTTACCTTCCAATGTAATAGACAACAAGGGAAGAACACTGTAAGGTTTAAAACACATACCATTGAATGCCTTAAGTGTATTGTGTGATTCGGTGAGGGAGGGAGATTCAATGGCTTTCCAACAAGTAATAGACATAACGCAATTCAAGGCTCCCTCATAAATAACGATTCTACAGATATTCTTGTTTTCAACAACAACTTGGATCTGAAATGATAACTAAGGAGGAAGCCTTTGAACGTGATCTTCCAAATCAAAGATTATTAAATTGGTATCCATGGGATCAATTCCACCAATGGATTTTAATAGTTCCTTCCATTGAGAAACAAAACTTTGAAGGATTTCAAGAAATGACATCGCAGAAGGTGCTTGCGCAAGATCTTCTACAATACTGTAGTTTTGGGAAGCACGTGCGTGAGGATTAAATGCAGAATTTTGAACAACTCCCTTGGGAGGAGGGAAAGGAACTGTATCAAGACACGGTCTTTCGAGATGAAGAGGACCGTTGGGAGGTTAATTTGGGGGATAAGGTTGAACCAACGAAGGTGGTATGTCATCAACTTTTTCTTTTGAAGGAGAGTAAGCTTTGGCTCGAGTCGCGATTGAAACTTCGTTCTTTTTAGAGTCACCAATACACATAAGGAAATAAGATGAGGTAGAAGGAGAATCTTGCTCATGAATGACCAGTTGGGCTTGCTGCTGAGAAGGGAAAGTTTGTGAAAACATGGAAGGTGTAGTAGGTTTTTCGATCCCTTGGAGGAACTTAGTAACCTTGGCGTGTCTCGAAAAATCTTTCGTGTAATGATCGTCACCACAAATAAGGCAGGCGTAACGAGGTTTACATTTATCTTTCTCATTAGCAGTTTGTGTTTTGTATTTATCAGATTGGGGACTATTATTCTTGTCCTCCTTTTTCTTACCCTTCCCTTTCTTCTTATTTTGATTCTTCCCGGTAGGTGTGGATTGAATGGAATTAACCTTAGAAGTCTTACTAACGGAAGGAGTAGGAGCAGGAGTATTTTGTGCATTAGAATTATTAGATTTGGGATTGGCATGAATGGCATGTGTAGATTGAGTCTCAACATGAAAGGTTCCAATCACACCATCAATAGCATGAGAAGATGCTGGAGGTTTTGGGGTAGGATTTGTGGAAGGACAAGAAGGGTCAGGGATCAAATCATAAAGTGTCCCTTTTTGCGAATAAACGAGATCTAGATACTGGGCATGACTAATATCCATCTTTTCAAGAACAACACCAACCATGGAGACATCACAAGAAATCGGTCCAATGAGTGATTTGGGAAACCACTTAGCCAATGGTTTATCAGGAAGGGGAACTTTGATTAAACAAATTCTCCTCCTCCACTCATGGATGTGATCAGAAATATGAGTGGACGAGGATTGCTTGAAAGAACTCAAAATTTCAGTTCTTGTCTCGTATCGAATCGATAACTGGTAATGTGTCAAAAATGCCATGGCCAGGGTGTTAGATTCATTGAATAATCCTCGCGGTAACTCAATATACCATTTTTCCACCGAACCCATGAGAGTTCGTTGGAAAATTTGCAATATGATGGAGTCATCCATCAAGGAGTTGGAAGAACACCATAGATGAAAAGTCATAACGTGATTATTCAGATCCTCTCTTTCCCAACCATCAAATTTAGGAATGTCGGATGATAACTTGGTTGGTATGACGAGTCAATAAGGATAATGTAGAATAGGATCATTCAAAATGCTAAACAAATCAGGTAAATCCAAAGTGGCTAGAAAAGTAAACTATCGATTCACTTGAGTAAACTGGTAGTTTTGAGGGGGAAGCCCTGTAGGTATACCAGTAGGACCATAAGCAATCTACAAATAATTAGACAATCCTGACAGATTCGGTTGTGGAGGATTTTGAGGCATATAGCCTATAGGGTTGGGTTGATTAGGGGTGTTCCCTTGGAAAGGAACATTAGATTGTAAGTTTTGAACCCAAGTGGGATTCAAAGAACCTGGATACGGTTGACCGAGTTTAGGGAGTACAAAATAATTGAATTGAGGATGTTTCCCCCCAGACGGTTGTAGATTTCCTTTGAAAGGAATATTCCAAGGTTGAGATTGTATCACAGGTGCATATTTCCCATAAACCGGGTTATGGACTCCAACCTGGGGTTGCCCCCCAAGTTGAGGTTGTGCCCCAAGCTGGGGTTGTCCCCCAAATTGAGGTTTCCCCCCAGCTTGAGGTTGACCTCCAATAGGAATCTGGAAACCAGAAGTGATAGAAATATTGGTGCCTCCAACTGGATTGGAGCCACTAGGGCCTGGATGATGAGATCCTCCTAGAAGAGGTGGAGGAGGAATGTAAGGCCCTCCAGAGAGAATCTGGGAAGGTGTAGGAACAAACTGGATCACAACGTTATACCTAGGAGGAACAAAAAGTCCAGAACCTCCAGATGGAACCAGGGTAGGGATGGAAATGGAAGTATTCAGATCTTTGTACCCAGGTGGAAGTGACGGATTTGGTCTAGATGGAAGTGGTGTTCCAATTGGAGCTTGGGTGACAACCACATTTCCAGTAGAAACTATGGTATCTCGTGGAACCATAATAGAATAGGTCATTTGGAGAGGAATGATAGAGTGAGAACTGACCAACAACTGGTCTGAAATGGTGGTGACACTACTAGTAGTACCAGTAAAATGGTCTAAAGGTATTGTATATGTAATAGATGTCTCAGGAATTTGCGATGCCATAAGTTGATCAGGACTAGCCCCTAGGTTACCATAAAGATCAAGTATTGTAAGAGGGATGGAACTATGATGAGAAGTTATGAAAGTGTGAGCCGAGGTACTAAATGATTCACTATGAAACAATGGATCCTCTACTCTAGACCCAACATAAGGTCTATTAGGTACTCCAGTATTTTCATCAACAATGATTTCTCCTAATGAGTTCATCTAGATCATACATGGATTTTGTACAACACTCAATGACCAATTGATAGGTATTTGGAAGCCTCCAAGGAATCTGAAACAATTTGAAATCCTTCCAAAGAGTGTGTGCTTCCAACTTCAGAAGCTACTTCGTTATTGACTACTCCCTCGAAAGAGCCTTCCGGTGAGTTAGGAAGCAAAGGTTGGTAACCTTCTAGATATTTTGGTGGTAGCCCTTGCATCCCACGTGAACGGAGAAGGCCGATGTTGACTGAACCAAGTAAAGAGAGGAAAATATCTATGGCCAACTAGAGAAAACAAACAACACTCACTAATAAAATCTAGGAATCAAACCAAAACAACAAACCTTTTTATTTTGAAGTCAGTAGTTGGTGATCAAATCCAACATCACGAAATCAAGACAAGAAGGGGTTGGGATAAGATATTGGAAAGGTTATGTTGACGACCTTCTTAATGTACTTACACCCTAGTGCAATCTCCCGCACATATTCGTGGGTATACCCTCCAAGGAGCCCGAGTGAGTTTGGCCAACATCGACTCCAGGTGCCGTGAAGACTTACCCCTCCACATTCACCTCATATAAAGACCCTCGAGAGATAGGCCACTAAGGTTACCAACCACAATAATGATACCTAGGGAAATAGTCGACAGTCTGATCCATGCGCAAAGGCAGGGTATCTAGCCCGAAATCAACTCGAAAGGATTCCACTCATAATTGTGGGTATACATTCAAGTGAACCCCAATAATATGCGCAATCTCTACACCAAGACCAAAAAAGCAGGGTGAGTAAATCTGTCAGTCTTAATGTGACCTCGTGATTGACCCTTGTGTTAGAATGGATTCCTAGGACAAAATGTAGCAATTGGATTTGAACTCTCCCTGTCACAAGACATTATTGTATGTTTTGATGCTTTGGAAAGTGTGCCATACAACCTATTCCAAATCTCTATCCTATCTAATGTTGGTGAAAAATATCTCTAGAAAATAAACGTTACTAATAAATTTTAAATTTACGTTGTATTTTAGAGGCTATTGCTTACTCAAAAGGGAGATGGAGGCGAAACTAATGAAGTTGTGACCTTAACCCAATAAAATGAAAAAAGAGATGAATGTGCAATTTTCCAATTCAATGAACTCTAGTTACAATAGGGAGAAGGTATTTCTTTCGAAGTACAACAATCTACAAATTGAAATTTCTTAATTTCGAATGAACACAATTCCAAATAATCATGAAATACAAAATTTTCCAATTTCTTCTCTTTACAAATATTTCGAATGTAAAAATTTCCTTATGAGAGATTAATAAAAAGAATAAATGAATTCAGTTGTTCCTTTTCAAGCCAAAATCATAGGTGTGATGACAAAAGGAAAATGTAATCCAAGAAAATCAATACATTCTCAACACAATTCCCAAATCAAATTCGCAATATAGACAAAATGAAAAAGACAAGATTTTTTTTTGTCATGTGTAAGCACCAATTGTTTCTTAATCAACAACCAATCCGAAAAACAAAATAAATCCAAAACTTAAAACAAACTAAATACCCTTTGTCAAACAAGCACCCAGATCAAGCTTTGAGATTATATCCCTGCGACAATGAGCACAAGAAAAAACTTGCAAAATGAAAAGAAAGACTTTAAATCACTGAAAACCAATCACAAGCAAGCTTTAGACTCGGGAATCAATCAAACATGGGCATAAGAAGTTCACCCCAGGAAACTAAGGCAAATCTGTGTGGTAAAAGGTAAAATAACTCACTCCAACAAATTCTATAGGAGTCGTTGCAGGCGCGATATGGGACACAGTTCGACGAGTTGAGGTTGTTGCAAGATACTAACAAGGCATAGTGCGATGTTGCCACACTGGACTGGTCAATTAGAGTGTGACGTGTAAGGGTCGTTGCAGGATGTCAGTGAGACATAGTGCAATGATATCTGTACATAAAGAAAAATTGGGAGAAAGACAAAAAAATTAACTGAACTTCTAAACCCAGGGAGTCCAGATGGATCACCCATAGACTCAGAGAGTAAAAATTATCAGAGGAAGGCATGATAAAGTAAAATGGGAAGAAAAAAATCAAAAGGAGGTCATATCCGCAGTGGAGTCGCCAATTTTTTAATGGGACTTATCGGTAAATGAGGACATAAACAGATCTCCCTAGATCCACTTAGATCTAGAACAAAACAAAACAGAATATGACGCTTTCCCTAATCTCTAACCATTGAGTTTACTATTTAACAAGAGATATGCAACATATCGTTTAAACATCGCTCTCTCCTTCCATTGTCATCCTAGATCCACTCGGTTTCTCCTATGATATTGAATCTGTAAGGGAACACAATCCAACCAAAGTGAAAGAAATAATATACTCAACGAGACCCTATGTATGTGATCAAGGAATCATACAATAAAACAAAACAAGTTTTACGGGAAATAAACATATCGCTATTATTATATTAATGTGAAAGTGAAGATTACAACCAAAGCCTTGATGTTGCAAGGTCCCCTTCTAATGACCCTTTTCTACAATACACACACCTACTCCAATCTTGAATGAAGAATATCCGCAATGACTTGATGAACTGAAATGAGGCTCTCAAGAATGATCCAATGCAGAACTCTCCATACAATCTTAGCCAATTCTATCTTCATTAACCTTAGCCTTTTCCATGAGAAATTCATTTTTATATAAGGGAGAGAGAGATGGTTAAAGATATTAGGATGATCCCACCAAATCAAATAAGTGAGTAAGATCCCAACCATACGGACGCCACCTCATCTTCTAGGAGATCCCCTTCTAGAACTTTCGTGAAACTTGACCTTTTCTTAGTCTTTTGACATCGTCACACCCTAGTTGTAGATCATCCTGTGGATACATTTCATCCTAACTTTAGAGCAGAGGGCGATGATCATCCATCATCGCACCCTGCATATGGTGCAACCTGTGAAGACCTTCCTTAATAGGGTTTTTGGGAAGAGAAAGTTAGTCACTTTCCTTAGAAGAAAGGATCTTTTTGGGAACACGAGCACATGTTGTCAATGAATCACTGGGATGACCAAAATGACGAACACATGTTGTCAATGAATCCATGGGATGACCAAAATAATGTGTAACAAACCATGTCAAATGGGTTCAAATTTTCCTTCTCCTAATGTGTCGTGGTCTTGGACATAGACAAAAACTAAGTCACCCTATGAAAAGACACGAGGTTGGACTGATTTTTCATATCCAGATTTCACTCGCTTCTGATGAGTCTCATCAACCAATGTAGGATCAAGACATTGTTCATCGAGACAGCCCAAATACAAGATACATTATTCCTCGATGGATGTGTCAGGCAAGATTTATACAACTAGCTTCAATGATGCAATTTCACATTCAGATGGTAGGACTGCCTCCAGAACATAAACAAGTTAAAATGTTGTAAACCTAGTGGCAGTATTGGTTGAGGTTCGGTAAGCCAATAATGCATTTATCATGGTGTTAGATGATTCTATATTTGGAGAGTCGATAGATTCCCAACACTAAATGGACATAATGCAAGTAGAGACACCTTCATCAACAAGCATTCGATATATTTTATTCCCACTGACTATTACTTGGATTTGAAAATAAAATTGGTGGGAAATCCTGTAATGAGCATGGTCTAGATAAAAAAAAATCAAATTGGACTTAGAGGGATGTATCTCACCTATCTTTGACAACAATTATTTTCACTTCATTGGGCAACTTTGTAGTAATTTGAGGATGAACATGGCACATGGTTCTTGGGCCAAGTATTCCAAAATGATGTAGTTATGGGAATCTTGTGTATTGGGATTATGAGTCATTCAATGAAGAACACACTTGTTTGGGTGAAGTATTGACTCAAATTATGGATTCTCTATCTAGAGAAGGCCACCAAGATGGAGAGAGGATACTTGATCTTGACTGGAAGGACCAACCTCTAGAGTCTCATTATTGTTAGCTTGAGTTTTTAATGACACCATCTCGTTACACATGAAAACTTGGATATTCAAGCATGACCCTTCAAACTGAGGGGTACCTACCATGCCTCCTTTCATAGGGCCAATATTTATGGAAACCATTTGTAATGGATGGGGAAGAAATAGATGGGTAAAAAAAGAACGTTTCAGGAGCCTTTTTTTGGGCAAAGTACGAATAAATTCCATCCATCTTTTGACATTGATGAGTAGGATAGTATTTCCCACAAATATTACAAGAAAATCAATTAGTTTTCTTCCCCGTAGTGCCTCCACCATTATTTTTTTTAGTTTGATAAGTTCCATGCTCATTACTATAATTTTTGTTTCTTCTTCCCTCTAGCCTATTGAGGATTCTTCAGTTGTGTGGAATGCACCAAATTCACCTCAAAGGTTTGAGTGGGAACTTGAGAAGTTTTAGTGGTGGTTGTAGTAGCCGGTGGGTGTGGTGAAATGTGCATTTGACCCAACTATTTATCTAATTGGCCCACAAATTCATTGGAAATAGAACCTACCACACCATCAACATGGGTTCCTAGGTTTGGTTTGTGTGAATCTATTGATGGCCTCAGAGCATGCGAGATAATATGATATAAGGTTCTAGACTAAGAGTGGATTAGGTGTAAATTGTAAGCATGTAGGGTGACTTGCTCCTCGGTAACCATCCCTGCCATTGCAATGTCCTTGGAAATCAATGGTAATAGATATTTAATAAACCAATCCATAAGGAGTTGGTCGATAGTATGATCTTTGGTGAGTTGACGTCATCGTCTCTATTCATGAATATGATTAGATATATGGGTGGAAGTATCCTAACACAAAGACTTCAAAATATCTTTACCTATTTCATACCTGATGAGTAACTACAAATGCATTAAAAATGCCATGGCCAAGGCATTCAAGCTATTAAAGGAAGTTCCCTTAAGTTCAATATACCATTTAGTGATGCCTCTAGTCAAGGATCTCTAGAAAATACATAATTAAACATTGTACTCCATCAAAGAGTTGGATGAAAACCATAGTTGGTAAGTCATTATATGTGTCAATGGGTCTTCCCCCGATTCTCCGTCAAATTTAGGCATGTCTGAGTAGTTTGATAGGAATTTTCTGCCATAAATGGTTAAGGATAATGGGGTCATTTTTTAACCACGACAATTATGGCAAGTCTAATGTCTCCATGAAAGGAAAATTCATGTTGGAAAATTGATTTTTGTTGTGAGGTGAAGAATCATAAGAACCAAATGGGCCCTGAGAAACCCNCCCCCATGTTTGAGTTTCCAATGGGATAGGGGTTTCCAAAAGGGTTGTTTCCCCCATGGGTGTTAGCACTCCCAGTAAAAAAAATTCTCCAAGGAACATAGTACCATAGATGATTTTAGGGGATAAATTTCTCCAATGGACTAATTTTCCATGGTTTTTCCCAAAAAGAAATTTCCAATTTCCAATTTCCATAGAATAAAATGATTTTACCTTAAAAATCGCCAAAAATTTATAGAAACTATATAAAATATTTAAAAATTTGAATATTTTTACAAAACTATTTCTAAACATTTTACATTTTTCATATTAATAATAGTAATATTAGCCCATGTTTCTACATTTTAATATAAAGTTCCATTCTTAAAATTATCCTAGGACCATACATGCCCCCAAGAGGATTACCTATAGGAGAAAAGGGAATCCTGGAAATGATACTACTTCTAGGACTGTATATGCCCCCAGGAGGGTTTCCTCTAGGGACAAAAGGACTCCTAGAAACATTACTTCTTCCAACACCATATATTCTCCCAAGAGTAATCATTGACCCCAAAGGATTATTATCTCCTTGACCATAACTATTCCGAGGGAAATAATTCCCAGGACCAAAGGAATATATGAAAGTATAATCACCACATGGATTATAACTACCCCTAGGGGTAATTCCTTAGGGAAAAGAGTTATAAATGGAAGGATGGCTAGCCCCTAGACTATAATTTCCTCTTGGGGTAATGCACCTAGTAATAAAGGTATACATAGAAGGATTAGAGCCTATTGGAATTAGTGTGATACCCCATGGGATGTTGAATACCCCATAAATATTTCTACCCCTAACTTGGTTAGGAGCATCCCCAAACCTTCTAGGCACATTCCAACCAAAAGGGAAACTAGAACTTAGCATTGTTGGGCTACCTATATCTATGTCATAGTCAGAAGGAGATCCACTTTCAATGTTGAAACCAAGTCTTGGGCCCCACTAGATGGAGATCATATGTGGGCATTGAAACAAATTGGGTGTGCTAATACTTGGTATAATAATGGAAGGGAAGGTAGTTACAACCAACATCCTCCAAATAGATACACTTGATGAAATGGGAAAGGATGGTGTAAGTTCTATGGTACTAATGTATAGCAAGGAAGACATCATGAAGGTGCCTCCTATAACACTCTTCAATGAAATTAAAGGATTATCCACACTCGATGAAACACTTAGGCCTAACATCATGTGACGATCACTGAATAAAGAAAATGGCTCATTGAAGTATCCTCTAACCTGGATGAGTATGGGGTTTCTAGGACTAGTCAAAGGAGGGTGAAAATTGGGTGGAGGAATTTCGTCGACCATGTCAACTTTTATTTTCTCACTCTCCTCAGACCCTCTGTCAAACTTTGTAAATTGTTTTTCACCCTCTACTCTCCATTTAAGAGGTGTTTGTTCCTTCATTATAGTTGTAAGTCCTCATTGTCGACTGGACCAATGAAGTGGTTGGTCATCCACGATGAATAATATGTGTTAAAAAAAAAAAAACAATCAACCTATGGCTGACTTAGACACAAGAACAAATATCACACCCCTAATAAACCTATGTTATCAATAGGAAAACCAATGGATCAAGGGGCCTTTCGAAAACCAACCCTCTGGGGGATGTCAAGTACCCAATATCTTGGATAGTGAACGTTTGAGGAATGGTTACAGTATCCCACACGTAACATCCCTTACTAGTGTAAGTACCCTTTTTTTTAGGCGGGCACCCTCTAGGGGAACTAAACATAGGTTTTCCATCCACCCTAGGTATCGTAGGTACTTCCCACCTAAAGTCACCTCTGTAGATACCTAGGAAAGGACACTACTTTTACCACCTCACAATTGGTGACCAAATGAACATTCAAAGGTTAGACCACATTTATGGGCAATGAAACTAAACCTAAAGCTTGAGGAGCACTACCTTGCACAGAGGTTTGGGCACTTTAGAAACCCCCATACGTGTAGTAATCCAAGAAATATAGAAAACACCAAGACAAGCAGAGAGGGGATATCATCCTACTTTCCCCAATGCAACCTCATTCTTAACTCATGTGTTAGATAAGATTCCCAACACACACATTGTGACAAGGGTTTGTACTCTCACTAGTGATTTCTAGGTTCAATTTAGGTGGTGTTGGATATTTTACTCTCCAATCCTACAATAAGGCCCTATATCTTGTCTAGTGTTGGTTTTCTATGAAGAAAAAGAGTTTAATAGATTTTATATTAAGAATTCTTATTTTTATGGTCGTTGATTACTCAAGGGAAGGGATGGAACTTCAATGATGTTGTGACTCTTTTCCAATCCAAAAGAAGAGAAAATATGTATGCAAGAGATGCAAATTTTATGTTTGATGAACTCTATCTAAGGAAGGGAAGAGATATTTTCCTTCGGATTTTACAAACAAAAAGGAAACCTCACACTCTCTCAACCAACCACCCAATAAAATCCAAACAAATAAGAAGTATCCTCAAACATTAATCATACCAATGCAATGCTTAAAAACAAAGCACTAAAAAGATTCACCGTGTCACACTTTTTTTGTTTTTTTTTTTTTTTTAATGCAAAGTTTCCTTAATGTAACAACGAAAATAAATATACAAATAAAATTAGAAAAGAACAAGATAAGGGTTGTAGGATATTGGTAGTGGTGCACCTCTATGGAATCAAAAACCAAAAACTTGAAAAAATGATCTACCAATGTAAAAAAAAAACTCAACACATGTAAATTGAATATCAAGGGATTGAGGACACACTAGCATGTTTGGAAGGATCTATTAGAAATGCATCCCATGTCACCACTCACCAGGAAGACAACTCACCTAAGAAAGCAAGCCCAGCAAAATCACTCAAACACCTCAAATTCACTTAAAACAAAAACAAAAAGAGGTTCAAAGAGGGATTAGATCTAGGCTATCAGATCTATGAGAGGCTCACGGGATCAGGAAAAAACATATATGACAAGGAAAAGTTCATAGAATTTTGAAAACTAATCACCTACAAGGAGGTCGTGGCCCAACAATATTGTAGCTTGCGACTGTTCTGCATGCGATCATAGGCTATACTATAGGCATCTTGTGATTGGTTTCTCTAGTATGAACTATTCAAGTGCGACTGTCTACAAGACTTGGGTAAAAATATTTGTATCTAGTATAGATCTAATATATTTTAAATATCTACTCCATAGTGAGTGATGAGGAATATTAACGGCTACAATGAAGTTTAAAAAATCCAAAAAGCAAGGGAAATCCAAAAGTAAAGAAGAACCAATGATCCTTCCCCAATGGAGTCACCGGTTCTATTATTAGATAAATATCACCTATTTCCCTTGGATATTCCTTTGATCCAACAAAGAAAATGAGATAGATCATAATAGGGTTCTCCCTAGATATACCAAATTTGGCATAATTATGCTATTAAAGTGGGATGAAAATGCATACCTTATTTCCAAACATTGTCCTCATGTGTTCCTGGCTGATGCAGCTTCAAACATCAAACTTTAGTTCCTACAACTTACTTTCTGCACACAAAGAGACAATAAACACCTTTCTCAAACCTCTTCAAGATTAAGGAATGTGGATCTAAACCATATCTAGCATAATCTACTCAAGGTAATATTAGATATTTCACAAGCATGTATCGATTACTGAATACACAAGAATTAGAAGGGGAAAACCACACTAATATATATTAAAAATCAATAAATAGTACATCAATCATGAAAAATACCTTGAGTCATGAAACAATTCCTACCTAGGCCCTTTCTCTAGCTCCTCCTTACCCTTCACATAATAAAGGTTGACCTGATATAAAGACTGGCCTCTATTGAAGAGCTCCTCTAAAATGTCTACAACATGTACATGTAAATGATTCTTATTCCTCTTACCCTTGGAATGACTTCTTTATACAGATCGGTGGAGGAGGTCAGGGTATACTTCAATATCTCTATAACTCAGTGAACCTCAACTGAATTGAGAGTTTCAAAGCTCATATAATGAGAGAAACAACTCACCTAGCACTAATCTCCTCAAAACTCACCAATTCTAGAAGGCTACAGGGGTGTTCCCCAGGGATAATTTTAAGGATGGAAATTTATATTAAAATGTAGAAACCTGGGCTAATCTTACTAGTCCTTAACATGAAAAATGTAAAAAAATTTGAGATACTCTTGTAAAATTATTCAAATTTCTAAGGATTTTATATCGTTTCTATAAAATTTTGGCGATTTTTAAGGTAAAATAATTTTATTCTATGAAATTTGGGCGAATCGTTTTTAGAAAAAATGGAAATCGACGAGTCTTTTTTTGGGAAAAACCATGGAAAATTATCCCATTTGTGAAATTTAGCCCCTAAAATCATCTATGGTGTTCACGAGTTGTCATTAGTGTATATAACGACTGGTCACATGCTTCCAATGATGCAACCCATGACCGACATAGTGCAACCTCCCTAAACATTAGTTAATTCTAAAGGTAAAAAATTGTGTCTCAGCAAGAAAGTATCAATGGGTACCCCATGTGTCCCTAGGGTAAAATATAAAGTTGTAACACATGTATTATGTGAAATATGGATGGTGGCATGTTTGGCCTTGCCAATTTATATGTGGCGAAAGTAACTAAGGATAAAACCCTTTTTCTAAGACCCACTAGTTGCTCTATGGAGACTTCAATGAGCCTAATGCACATTAAGATAAAGAAGTCATGATTCTATTCAAAATGTCATTTAGAAAGGAAATAGTATACAATTCCCTTAAATTGAAACCATGGCTCTATGATAATAATAATTTCAAAATAAAAGAGTCAATTAATCTATGGTTTACATGGCCCAACATTCATAGGGAAATGAAAGTGTCCTTAAAAGGCTTGATAGAGCCTTTCTTTCTAAGATAAATATATTTCTCTTTAATTATCGAGAATATTTTCCAATCCATGTTTAGGGAAGACCACACTCCTAGACCATCAACTTATTTTAATTTGTAAAATTCCTTATATATTCCAACACAAAAATCATCGCACATGTCTAAATATGCCACTACAAGTATAGTGAACCTATAGTCTGCTATGTAGGGATTACTCATGATCAAGTTGTAGAATTAGAAGCATACCACATTTATGATGGAAAAGAACCAAAACATTTACCACATGGATATAGTAATAAAACAAAAACACCATTAACATAGGATATACCCTGGAGAAACCCATGAGGAAAAAACTCCAACAAGAAATAAGGATCATTACGTGCTCTTATTATTCTAAGCTTACACTACAAAAAAATTATAACTTGTTGTGGAGTAGATATGCATTAAGGTATAAAATAGTATTGTACATGATCTCATTCATGTACTCTTCATTTTTATACCACTCCTTCACACTTCTTATATATGGTAATAAAAAATTTATAGTAGGAATGGAATCATTTTCTCTCATAAAGGTTGAGGAGACACCTTTTCTCAACCGTCAAAGTTAGGGTTAAAGTTTTTACATTCCCTTATTTCCATCTAGGGTTAGATTTTTAATCCTTATATAATCATCCTAAATGTACACATGTTATTGTCTATGCACATGTGTGTTACAAGTTTACATATCATTGTTACACATCAAAATGTCACATTTGTGTTTTGCATCCTAAATGTCGCAAGTGTCACAAAGTGACGTATGCATCTCAATAAGTGTCATGTGAATTGTCGCAAGTGTCATATTCACCTTCCCAAGTGTCGCATTAACATTTTTAGGTGTCACCACTCCTTGACACCATGAAAACAATTTTCCATGACCCCTAATTCATAGTGGAGGAAGAAACCCATCATTTTAAGGTCAAAACACACCTTTTTCTGGGAAAACTTGACCTTTTTTCGAGCATTTATGAAGGGTAGTGCCCCCTTAGCCATGCGGGGGGAGGGCCATGACACCCCCTTTTCCATGTTATAGGAGTTACATTGTTAGGATGGCACCCAATATCTCACTATGGGGGAGCACTAGTCTTATTTTAGGGAAAAGGGGGATCCTCCACCTTATTCTATGGCCCAATTCTCTCAAGATGGGGTTGGTTATGTTTGACCCCAATGTTATGGATTCACCTTAGGATCTGATCCAAACCTAAAGGAGCTATATCCTCAACCATATCCATCATTTTCTCATGGTGGTTGTGCTTCTCAAGACTATATATTGAAGGTGTTTCCAAGGTGAAGGGAGGAGTAATCAATCAGAGTATCATCATTTTCATCTTTGTATATTCATGCAAGTATTGGATGAGGAGAGATTGGAGAGGTTGATGTAGCATCAATCGTGGTTTATAAGTATCTTCTTTATTGGTTCTCATTCAATATATACTTGGCCTATTTCTTTCAAGCTTGTCTATTTTCTTGTTTTCTTGTCTAATGTCATTTTAATATTCATAGATAGACTTGTATTATATGATATTATAGATTAGGATATAGTTGTTTTCCTTTATTGTTCATTGCAAATATCAATTTTTTCCAGGGATTTTGAAGATCAAGCTCAGGTATTGGAAGCAGCAAGGAAAAAAGTTGAAACAAGTTCATCATATCCTTTCTCTCCTTCTCATTCTGATTGGTTAAGATAAGTTTAAATGGATCTTAGTTTCCACTTGTGTTGTTTATGTATTGGTATAGGGGTCTAGTAATCCAAGCGAAGTTTCATATTTCCACAGATGAAACATTCTGTAACAAAAATTGGCGACTCCACTGGGGAGGGACTTTGACTAGTCTTTCCATGGATCGTCTAAATTCATTACCTATCATTAGATCTTGTTTGGTGCTTTATTATGGTATATTTCCCCTCCCCTCTTCCTCATTGAAGATATCACGGAGTCCTTGATTGGTTTTTCTGAGTTTTTATCCTTCTTAAGAAATTTTTTGAAGTTTTCCAGAACTGGCACTCCCCTACAATTCACACTAGGGTGTCATGTACTTAACTGGTTCTCCCCTACAGTGTAAAATAGGGCACCGTGGCACTCTGTCCCTTTGATAAAAAGGGTGCCAGTATCCTGTTTTAGTGTTTTGTGCATGTTTCTACTTGATTTTGCTCAATCTTCTTTTGAGAGGTTTTTACCCCAGAGACTCCTGGATTGTCTTTGAATTTGTTTGGCTTGAGAATTTGACATTTGATACTCATTCATATTCCTTCTTTGAGTTTGAAATTTTCTCCCCTAGTTTTGATATTTTTGGGTTAACAAGATCCCTTGGTTCATCCTACCTTTGAGTTCTTTGATCTTCATCTCGCAAAGCTTTCAGGTTGCTTGGTTGTTTAGCACTGTTCATCAACTAGGGTTTGAAAAGGTTGCTTGGTATGGATCCTTTTGTCTTCATTGAAACATCTCACCTTTCTAGATGATTAGAAATATTGTCCTTACCACAACACGACTTTATTTCTATTTCTTGTTTCTCATTGTTTGAATATTTTCATGAGTGTTTGTATTCCTTCTCTTTTGCATCTTTGAGTTCTTGATTGAACAGGTTATATCCTACTTGTTTTCTTTCAGTTCTCATCATTTTGAGTGTGCTTTGTTTTATTTATTATTTTCCCCATACTTCTTTGTGTCAAACATAGATCTATTTCATTCCATTTGAAAGTCAAGAAGAAAAAAACTTTACATATATCCTTGCATACATAATCAAATGAAGAAATTTTGCATTCTTTAGGAAATTTATTTTCATTTATGTTTGGAAAAAGAGATATTTTGGCATGTGCATTTCGGTTTTTGAAAACATTTGCTTGGTAGTTTGGCATCATCTTGATCCCAGAAATTGAAAGTTGCATAGTTTTGGGTGCTTTCTTGTGACAAGACTAATAGAACTCTTCTCCTTCCCATACATAGAATTCATCGAAAAGAACGAAATGCATCTCATTATTTTTCATTCTATTGGATTCGAGTCTCTTTCACATCATAAGTTTCATCTTCATGAACCCTTTGAATACAATCCATTAAAATCATCCACGTGATAATAAAATCAACTAGAACATTTTTTGGTTCTAGCACACCAACAATAGCACATGATCAGGGTCTTTGGACTAGGAAAAGTAAGTAAATTGTTCAATACTACTAAACGGACTGTAGAGAACTAAAGAGTGAACAAATCCAACTTTCATATAAGCATAGTTGGGAACCCCCTCTCACACAGGGGATAAACATGAGCAACAAATATTACCCCTCCAAAGTTTAACCAATTGTAGCAAATGAAGCATTTATTGGGGTTTTTTCTTGAGAAACTATTGGTTTCATTTGGTCTCAGTGCTTCGTGAACTCCAAATCCATTCGGGGTCCTCTGGAGTCTTACCAGTTCACATGTCTTCGGTTATTTTGAAGAGCTTCATACTTTGATATCCTTCTGATACGTTCTCTCCCGACTATTGACTATACCTTCTCGGAGGCTAACTGTGAATTGGTATCCTTAGTGGCCTTTCCTAGGTACCTATAAAGGTGAGTGTTAGAGAAATATTTTCCTCACCCTATGAAATATTGCATAGAGGGCCTTATTCCATTCTCCCATGAAGACTTACTTTCCTTGATTGATAAATCCAGAGACAAAAAAAAATATTTTTCCACTTGCATACACCTTCCAAGATATACAACAAGCGTATACGTTGGCTGCTCCACTACAACCCATGTACATCGGGATTTGTTCCAAAAAATCAAAATTAAATGTCGGTTTTCCATGTCATGATAGGATATCTCTGATCCTTGGCCTTCCATATACTGGAAATGTTTCAACTCAACACTTCAGTTGCATTTTGAAGGCTATAAATAAGCCAATTCCGAGCTATGGAAAAGGAGAGAGAATTCAACTTTGAGAGAAAAGTTACTCTAGAGAAATTATTACTTCATTATTGAGTATGCATCCCTTTGTCCTTTAAGTTTGAACACATTGTGCAACCCCCAATCTCTTCCCTTATTGATGGAGAAACTCTTTGTCTCCCTTATATGATCTTTCCTTTGGTGGAGGATTGAAGTGGTGAAAGCCCAGTTAGAAGGAACTCAGTTTCTTGGTTCTGAACTGTATCGACACGGAAGTCTGTAATGTTTTCACTTATGTTGATCATTTATTAATAGAAATACTCCTTTCCTATCCAATTGATATCTTGCAAATATATCTGTTATGATCCATGGGCATGTTTGTTTTGTATATTAATGGATTATGCTATCTAATGTGCTAACCTATTATATCATCACTATATGCTTGCTCTACTTGTTTGTTGAGAACTTGTTGTAGGTATACAAATTTGGGTCAAAGTGCTCAACGATGGACATCATCAAACGTTTGGACAAGGTATGCCTCTTTCTTACTTCTCTTGCACATTAGTTTACATAGAATATGCTAGAATTGAGTTGATTTCTATAGTCATACCTGTCTGTTGTGGTTCACTCTAGCCATAGATAAATTTTCCTCATAACAGTGACTGTGGGGGGATTCCCACAGTACCTGGGGTAGATGTCATATCAAACTCTCAGTACCCTTGGAGGGTGATATTGTGAAAGAGAGAGGTTCTTGCACCAAGAAGGGATGTTACATGGAGATCGAGGTAACTACTTCTCATTTATGCACCGATGACTTGATATCCCATCTTCAGAAGATCCTTGAGCCTATTGTTGCATGGTTGATTGATTTTAGTTTTCTTAGGAGTGTTTTTCTTTGACTTTCATAGTCGGCCTTAGGATCGGATATTTCACAATTTACAAGGTATGGATCTTGATTTTCAGGAACCTGAACAGAATGTTTCTTACGAGGGAATGATCACAGATCAAAATTTTGAGACTGGGAGCATATCTCCTCGAAGTGGACATCACATTGAAGAACCAGTCATAACCTTCATAGAAATCCTTGCATATTATGTGAATCCTCTTTTTAGTGATCCACTTGGCCAACCACTCATTGATCCACCATCTATGAGATATTATGATGCATATTCTTATTACTATTTACCACTCAGTTCAACCACTACACAATCTTTTGGCGTGAACCCGTCATCTTTTCGTTTTCCTAAAGAATTTGGGAATTTATCTTTTTCCACAAATCCTATAGTTACTACTGTTGGTGCTTCATATTTACTAGAAACATCGTTGACCCAGTTAACCCTAACTCAACCACATGCACATACATATCCTTTCGCACATGAGTCAGGTAATATTCATGCTTCACTATTTTTGCCCATGCACACACCAAGTGCATTACTTGGTTGCTCCATCAGTCGGATGGCCAATAGTCAAGTCGTTCAAACCACCACGGTTACACAAGATACTCAACCTACATATCATACATCGCATACTACTACACCCTACATTGCAGGCCAAACTTCAGCTAGGGGGAAACCTTTAGTTGCAGGGAAAAAAATTTCTGGGGGGAAACCTACATGGTTGCAACATCAACAATCCTGTGGGAAATACACACCTACAAAAAATTCTATACCTACTACTACTGGCCTATATCCTGGACATCCATATCCAGGAGTTGTTAACCCTTTATGGAGTCAATCCAATCTGGTGGACATTCCTCCACAAGGAACTTTTCCCTATCAATATGTAAAACCCATGATCCCAAAGAAACTGTCCCTTCAATAAAAGTATACGGTAGGCCCATCAATCCCACCACATCACAAGGGGGGAACATCATGTCAAATTTAGTATGTAGGAGTTCCATCTGTTCAATCAGAGTACATTGGTGGACAAGTTGGTCAACCACCATACATGGGAGTACCATCTATTTTTTACATCTCGCAACAACTTGGATATAGTCCTACTACTGCTTCAATTCCATATGATTATCACCAGTATCCACACGCCAATTGGAAACATCCATTCTCGACTATGTTAGATATTTTGGATCTTTCATGTTTGACAAACGATCCTACTCATCATGCCCTATTTTGACCTGCCATCCCTGTCAAATTATCGTCCAACATCCAAAAACTCAACGGAAAACCCAGGGAAGATCCTAATAATCCTGTTATGACTTTCCATCTATGGTGTTCTTCCAACAATTTGATGGATGATTCCATCCGTCTCAAACGTTTTCAGAGAACACATACAAGTGTAGTAGTGAAATGATATATTCAGTTGTCGCGTAACTCCTTTGTCGACTTTAATTCTCTTTCCATGGTTTTTTTAATGCATTTTCAGTTTCCTATATGGTACGAGACTGATACATAACTTTTTACCTCTCTCTAACAATCCCCTTCCACCCACATATATGATCATATTCATGAGTGGAGACAATGGATATGGTTGATTAAGTCTCCAATTCCAGACCAACTCCTCATGGATTGGTTTACAAAGTAACTATTTCCTCCCATCGCTCGTGATGTTTCTATGGGAATTGTTTTTACTAAGGAGTAGGCTATCATCCTTGCACAACATTTGGACTTGGTATATTCCCATTTTGGCACACTTTACGATCTGATACCTCACGCTCCTCGCTTGTCAAATGATCCATCAAGACCTACTCCGGAACCAAGTTTTGTTTTGGACACAAAAACTACTTCTGCTTCTACTCAAAACTATGAGGTGAATGCGGTCTAGTCCACTTCATCTCAACAACCAGGAGATAAGAATAAAAACAAGGGAAAATCCAAAAAATCTTCTAATGAGTAGGATAATTAAAAGACTACTGATACTCAATTGAATAGGAAGGATACATTTCCTTGCATGATATGTGAGGAAAACCATTACACGAAATAATGTCCTCATCATGAGACTATCGCTAAATTTCTAAAGGATACCTCCCAACCATCTCAATAGAAAATTTTGGTTGCACAAAATCATGCCCCTCCATAAGAGGGTAACACAGGTCATTCCCACAATGGTAATGTTCCTTCGAACACATATGAGATGTATATGTTTAAGGAGGTCAATGTAACAAATCGCGAAAATACATATGACACTCCTCCAGGTGATCAGACCCTACTCCATTTGAATCTGAATATGTTTGATCTGGACTATCTCAAGGAGAGACCATCACACCACCTAGCATTCCAAATTCAAATTTTGGGTGGTGGAAAGAACACCGATTGCACTATTTTGGATGAGGTAGAATCCATCTATGTCATATCTTTTCCTTGTTGGCAAGCCCTTGCTTCTCCTGAAGTTACCCCGTCTCCTACCACCTTGAAAGCGTTTGATCGACATGGTTTCTAACCTCACAAACTCTTGCAATATTTTGTTGTGACGTTGAAGGGTAAAACCATTTCAATCGATATTGAAGTGGTTGATGCACCTATGTATTACAATTTAATACTTGGTCGTATATGGTTCTATGTGATGACTTTCGTCACATATACAATGTTTCGTATTTTACGATTTCCCCATCAAGGAAAAATTGTCACTATTGACCAACTCGACTATACAACTCCAGATCTCCACAATGCTACATCGAATAATCTCCCTTTTGTAAGACAAGTAGGAGTAGGTCTTCTTAAATATCCATCACATAAGGGTTATTCCTTTTCCTGCTCCTGCCACCCCACAAAATGCCACATTAAATATGATTTCCACTTAGGTGCGACAATCCCTATAATCATATGATCCTATGGTAGTATTTGGTCTTAATGAGAATAGTTATTTTCCTATGTCAAGCTCATTAAAAAATGAAACAGATTCTTACGAGCATAGTTCTTTGTCTCTGTCTAGCATGTTAAAAAATAAAATAGACCTCCATTAGAATCAGTTCTCACTCTACATCGAGTACTTGAACCTTATGTTTCTCCTCCTAGTGAAAATATTCCTATTAGTAACTAGACGCCTAAATGAGGAATGAAGAAGAATCGTCGGAGGAAACGACAATTAGGGGGCAGGTCTCCACCCCCTGGACATCATGTTGGAGTGAAGTAACTATCTTCTATCACGCAAGCTATGGGAAAAATACGTCTAGAGAGACACGCTGCTAAGAGTGATCCTTGTTCAAAGGTCATTCCCACCATAACGTAATAGTTTTTCTAGAACGAGCTTAGTATTTTTTATTTATTGTTCTCATTAAAACATGAGAATAGGTTACCAAGTATAATTTATCTTTTTTTTGGAATTGTAAATGCTATATGAAAAATGAACTCTTTGGAGTCTCCTTTAATCTCTTTTCGGACCCCTAAAGATGAAAATATTGTCGAGTGAGCTTGCTTCCTTTCACACTCATTAAAAGGTTTGAAAGGGAATCTTTTGAGTGGCGGTTTATCTCTTTTTCATCCTCATGAGACTAATTATGAAAAATGAATACTCTAATAAAGCATCAATAGAAAATTTCTCCCATGTATTGTTTTACACTTTTTTCATGCTTGGGAGACTAAATTTATGAAAAAGTACATGGATTCATCTTTAAGTTCATTTTAGACTCTCTAAACATGAAAAACCATTGAGTTTACCTTCTTTGGGCTCATAAAACTATACATCGAAGGACCTATGTGATTCCAATATCTAGGACCCATACAAGACCGAACCCCGCCTTCCTTAGGTTCATTGAACATATGACGAGGGACTCATCCAAAGGATGAGCTATACTGATCATCTATTATCCTCCTCAAGCTCATTGAAAAATAAATAGGTACTCAATTATATGGATGCGGGAAAAATTGAAGGAAGTGGGTCAAGTTTCTTGGAATCCTATTGGCCCTTGACCAATTTTTGGGAGATCCTTGGTCAAGTTTGGCCTATTTTGGGACTTTGACGACCTGCTGAAGATGAATTGCAAGACAAAGCAGAGATCATAGGATCTCGGCCCCTTTTTGGGTCCTTTTTTTCGATTTGGGAATATTTAACGGGAATGGGATGTCGGCCCATGGGTTTACCCATGTTTAGGCCTATTTTGTATGTATAAATAGAAGGCTAGGCAATGTAAGAAATAGTTGAATAGTGCGCAAGAGTTGTGCAAGTTGGATAAGTGCTAAGAGTTGTATCTGTGTGATCAAGAATTGTAAGGCTTCGTGCATACTGCATGAGACTTACAGAGCTAAGTGCAAGTCATTGTAAGAGACTGTGAAGGCTTTGTGCTGTAACGCAAGGAAGGAGTATCTAGCGATTTGCGCAGATATCCTATCTTATGCGGAGTAAGGGTTTTATGTCTCTGAGCATGTAGATTACTGATTAAAGATAATAAATAAGAATATTTGGTGGATGTAGCCCCAGGGTGGGGGTGAACTACATAAATATTGTGTTATTATGCTTTGTGCGATGTTCTGATGTGTTTATGTGTTATTTTCTAAGTGCTTGATATAGATCGATAGGTACATCTGTTTATACTCTGTGCTTATGATGAATCTGGATGCTATATATGACTCCTTTGAACTTGCTTAGTGCTTGAATCTGCTAGATCTGATCTAATCCCTTATGCTAAGTGCTTATATACATTAGATCTAGGTGAGTGTTGTGATGCTATGTTTTATCCGCGAAGTAGATATAGGTTAAATAGTAATGAATTGACGGTGCTAAGTGCTCTATTAAGTATTATAATCACATATTTGTGTCCCATCTAAGGTTGCATACACCTGAGTTCTGCAATCACCCCTTCCTCTACCTCGGGTGAGACTTCATCTATTTCGCAGGTGTTGCCGAAAGGGCTGGTAGTTAGGGTTTTTTTGGTGCGTTGTTGTAGCGTTGAACCATGGGTCTACCTCTATCCCAACAAATGGTTCCATTGCCAGGACCTGAAACTGTGATTGTTAGGAATTGAGGAAGAAGAAGCTTTGTGCAAAGATCCGACCTGAAATTGTGAAAGCTCTGTGCGTATATCTATTGCTCCAGTACGCAATACTCTACTAGTTTGGAAAGCTATGTGCTAAGGAAAAGAAGTCTGATTTGAAGAAAATAGGTAGTATCTGAAATCTCTGTGCTCTAAGAAAGGTAAAAGTGAGAATTCTTGATTAAAAGAGGTAAGATCTGAAATCTCTGTGCTCTGATAAAGGTAAGAATATTGAAAAGTTCTAGATCTGAAAGCTTTCTTCTCTGTAGAAGTAAGATAAGTAGAAATTTTTGTTTTGACAGTATGGATCTAGTTATGTTTGATAGATTCTATCCTAGCTTGAAAACTAGGGTATTAATAGATGAAAGAAGGTTTGATATGAATAGATCTGATAAGTGTTGGAAGATTGGTTGTTGTCATTGATGTCAACCCTAGTCATGGGTTTTGGACCAGAAGATTGATGAAGTTATTTGGACATGAAGGAAAATGAAAATGAAGATACAACACCCATGGATGGATAGTATACATCATGC
>ML779801.1:127613-159449 GCA_009831015.1 Picea engelmannii
GGGGCAAGGATAGAGAGTTAAGATCTCTCTTGATATTGGAGGATTGTATCTTCCTCTTGGAGGTTTATCCCTCCCTTTACATTTGGAAGCTGTAGCTACCTTTGGAAGTCATTACTTCCCTTGCACAAAAACTATTGATTATTTCTCATATATTGTGCATGGTGTATTGTGGTGTATTGGTGTAAATATTATACCATTGTTTATTTATCATTGGATATAATTGAATGGTTTAATTATAAGTTGAAAAAGGTTTTAAATTGTACTTGATACTAATTCACCCCCCTCTTAGTATGAACAATAAGAATAGTGAAAAATATGTTATACCTATGCATAGAAAGAATGTTTGGACTAATAATTGCATGCAAGATCCTAGAAAGAATTTTTTGCAGGTTAGCTACCATGATCCTAGTGCACAGTACATGAAAGGTTGGGGATCATTTAAAAGAAAGAGAGGATTAACCCTCTGTTACAGTTGCAGAAGACTGAGACATATTTCTAAGGAATGCCCTGGGAAAAGACCTAGTTGTATTTGTTGCAAAGCTATGGACCATGAAGTGTTGGATTGTGCTAGAATGATTGCTAATATTTATGAAATGAACATGAGAAAAGAAAACCCTAAGGTGGATCCGAAAACTAAGATTATGATAGAATCCCAGAAAGAATCATAGGATGTATTGCTACAGATGAAAGAAACCCTAAATGACCATCGAAATGTCATATTATCAGATATCTTCAAAGAAAAAGAATGCCTTGAAGAAAGAATATGAGACTTTGACATTGATTGTGTTCTAGAGGAGGAAACACAGGTGAATATCATGACAGAGAGAACATGGTAAGCCATAGGGAGGCCTGTTATGATTCCTTCCTTAGGAGGAATAGGAATATTCAAAGGAAAGTTGATAAACCTATGTGGAAACCTCACCTGGATACCTATGAATGCCAAGGGAACTTCGACAAAGGAATATTTTGAGATTATTAAATTTATTGAGAACAATGCCCCATTTACCATGCTACTAGGAAAACCTTGGATTGAAAGAGATCAGGCCAGAAGGCAAAAAGAAGAGAAAATTTTAGAATAGAAGAAGCAAGAGTTAAAAGAATTCATGACTAGAAAGATCACACACTTGATTGAAGAACAAAAGAACATATCAAATTCGTTTAACACTAGAGACCTGGATGTCGAAGTTGCAAGAACACTAGAAGAACCATTGAAGATTGAAGAACCTATTCCAGATAAAGAAGAAGGATCAACTGTGAATATTAGGAAAGGATCTCAAAAGCGTGAAGTACCTATGTCAAAAGAAGATACGAATCAGAATGGAAAAAAACATACCGAGACGAAGCTCACTTGGAAGAAGGATAGAAATGTAAGTATGAAGAGAGCTAAGATCGACAAGTTGCAAAAGGTTCCAGAGGAAACTTCACAGAAGGGAAATTTGCAAAATTGGAACTTCGTCGGGATATCAGAACAGCAACACATGGCACTTCACCATGACGAATCAATATAGCCATTAGGGACATTATAACCATTAGAACAATGCTCCGAATAGGTATAAAGAAATTTATGGACAGATAGCTCACCATTTGACCATTGGGACCATGCCATAACAAACAGAACAGAGTTAATGAAGGCTTCATACCCGTTGCAAGAGACCCGTTGCCGAGTTACCTATTTATCCCGTCGTGCCATGCACTGAGAACACTTTTTCCAACTGAGAATTTGAGCCCACAGACTAAGCTAATTTTGCACAGTGATCATAGCACTCTTTCTCTTTGTCCCATTACTGTGTCTAAGTTACCCTCCAAACCAAAGATTGTTAACCCCGAGTGTGTATGTCGGACGAGTTGAGCATTGCCGAGAAAATTGTGGAAGAAGTTTTGATCGACCTCATGACTAAGAGAGTCATGTCGATGTCTACAAGTGTACAAGATTCTTCGATGAGAGGACTTCCAGCCTCTCCGTCCACTTCTCGCAGAGCAACTCGAAGTAAAGGTAATTGTCAGCAGAGTACTTCACTCTGTGATAGTCGTAGAAGTAAAGGCTGAAGATTGAGTCCCACAACAAGTACCATAACTTGAAGAAGTGATCCAACAGCTACAGCAACGCATCGTAAACTTGGAACTACGTGCAATACCAGAGACCCCACAAGATGTAAGAGACCAAAGGAAGCAACCACCAGGAGCACAGTTGAAAGGCTCAAGGCTCTTACCTTGGAATTTAAGCACCTCACTGATCGCAGTGCCCAGACCTATGAAAAACTCACGGAGAACCCAGAATTGAAGGCAGTGGAGTCGCAACTCCAAGAGGTGAAGTATCAAGACAAAAATATACAAGCAAAGTTGAAGTCCCTGTCAGTTGTGGAAAGAACGAAGCGCTCCCAAGCGCAACGCACTACACAGCAGCAAATCCATACTATCCAGAGCAGAGTTATGGAGGTAACTCAGAAACTCCAACTTGTGCAAGATAAGGCCTATCAATTGTTTACAGAAGTAGAATTCCAAGGAGAATAACTAAAGCAGGTTGTCACTATAGATGAGCAACATCTAGAGGGACCGATCAACGATGAAATCATCCAGGAGTTCGCAGAAGAGGAGGTTGTGGCACACAACAAGTTGAAGCAGCTCGAGCCAAGATCAAGGTGTTCAAAGAAGAACTAGTCAGACCAGAGTGACTCAGGACGAGTCACATGTGAGTGTTGGGGGCCTGTTGGCCCTTGACCAAGTTTTAGGAGATCCTTGGTCAAGTTTGACCTATTTTGGGACTTCGACAGTCTGTCGAAGATGAAGCACAAGAGAAAACAAAGATCACGGGATCTCAACCCATTTTTGGGTCCTTTTTTGGGATTTGGGAATATGTAACAGGAATGGGATGTCGACCCATGGGTTTACCCATGTTTAGGTCTATTCTGTATGTATAAATAGAAGGCTAGGCAATGTAAGAAGTAGTTGAATAGTGCGCAAGAGTTGTGCAAGTTGGATAAGTGATAAGAGTTGGATCTGTGTATTAATAATTGTAAGGCTTCGTGCATACTGCATGAGACTTGCAGAGCTAAGTGAAAGTCATTGTAAGAGACTGTGAAGGCTTTGTGTTGTAATGCAAGGAAGGAGGATCTAGTGAGATGCGTAGATCTCTTGTCCTATGCAGAGTAAGGGTTTTATGTCTCTGTGCATGTAAATGACTGATTGAAGATAATAAAGAAGAAGAGTTGGTGGACGTAGCCCCAGGGTGGGGGTGAACCACGTAAATACTATGTTATTATGCTCTATGTGATGTTCTGATGTGTTTATGTGTTATTTGATAAGTGCTTGATATAGATCGATAGATATATCTGTTTATGCTTTGTTCTTATGATGAATCTGGATGCTAGATCTTTCTCCTTTGAACTTGCTTAGTGCTTGAATCTGCTAGATCTGATCTAATCCCTTATGCTAAGTGCTTATATACATTAGATCTAGGTGAATTTTATGATGCTATGTTTTATCCATGAAGTAGATATTGGTTAAAGAGTAACGAACTGATGGTGCTAAGTGCTCTATTAAGTATTATAATCACATATCTGTGTCCCAGCTAAGGTTCTTGACACCTGAGTCCTGCAACCACCCCTGCCTCTACCTTAGGTGAGACTTCATCTTCTTCATAGGTGTTGCTGAAAGGGCCGATAGTTAGGGTTTTGTTGGTGCGTTGTTGTAGCGTTGAACCCTGGGTCTGCCCCTGTGCCAAAAAATCCTTTTTGAAAGTTGTTGTTGTCACCCTTGAACATGACATCTATCTACATTATGTCATATATTTGGGTAATCCGCTTGTCTCTGAGTCATACCATTTCCATGTGTCTCCATACTTTTTCGTCCAGTCGAAGAGTGCTCTTATTGTTGTCACATTATGTTCTAGGTACTCATTGAGTCAATGTTGTCAATCCATTTGTTGTGCCTCATCATGTTCAAAGGAAGTTTCACTTCAAACCATACATCTGTAGTATTACCAGTTTCCATTTCCTATGACAGTCCATACTCATTCGATTCACCATATTACATCACTTTCCTGTGTATGTTTCATGTCGATGATGGGGGATACATTAAGGCCCTCCTTCGACAAGTTTGTTCTTGTCGACTTCAACACATTATTAGGGAATTAGACTTAGAAACCAGTTAGTACCTTGGGACCTGCATGCCCCAATTGTAGTCCTCCTCACTTCTGACATTAGGTTTACATCATTGACCTATGATCAGATGATTCCACAAATTTTTGACCTCATCTCATTTATTCACATTTGCTGGAATGTACTAGGGTACCTTAGGAGTCATTGACATGATTGGTGATTTCCCTTGTAGTTGTTAACGATTTACATCAATGATTGGTAATCAAGTGGTTTCTACCATGTACAGAATCAAATCATTTATTCACATGGCTAGATTCATACTGCATCGGGATCGGGATGAAGACCCCGGGTTGGGAGCTCACTCTATTATGTGCTTTTCTAAGGCTTCAATTGAGATCATTTGAGCATGTAAAATATTTTAGGACAATCACCATGTTGGCAATCTTATTGATATATATCCACTTTGTATTGGTCTGTGGCTATCATCTTCTCATCTCGTAGATCCACTGTGTATTTTTCGTGGCTATGTTCAATTCATGTCATGGAGCTATGGATCCACATTGAATATTTGGTGGCCATATCCTTAGTCAATATTCTCATGGATCCATAGTGTATTGGTTCGTGGTCGTGCTTTGATTCATATCATATTTCAAGCATAGGTATGCCTGCCTCGGAAATGGAACATATATTAATATTGTTTGATGATTGTTTGCAGCTTCTATCAGATTCTCCCACTCCAGCACCCTTGCATTAAATAATTTGTAAAGTGTTTTGGTCATTAGTTTCTCTTATGACCTCACACTTTAGGGGGCATCTGTTACACATCAAAATGTCACATTTTCATTTTGCACCCTAAGTGTCGCAAAGTGACGTATGCACCTCAATAAGTGTCGTGTGCATTGACACAAGTTTCATATGCACCTTCCCAAGTGTCAAATTCACTTTTTTAGGTGTCACCACCCCTTGAACCCATGAAAATAGTTTTCCGTGACCCCTAAGTCATATTGAATGAAGAAACCCATCATTTCAAGGTCAAAACACACCTTTTTCTTGGAAAAATCGACCTTTTTTTTAGCATTTATGAAGGGTGGCGCACCCTTGGCCACACTAGGGGAGGGACATGGTGCCACCATGGGCATACTAGGGGAGATCCATGGTTCCCCCTTTTCCATGTTATAGGAGTTCCACTGTTAGGATGGTGCCATGTCTCTCACTCCGGGGGAGCGTCAATTTTGTTAGAGGGAAAAGGCGGATCCTCCACCTTATTCTATGGGCCAAATATCTAAAGATGGGGTTGATTATGTCTGAACCCCATTCTATGGCTTCACCTTAGGATATAAGACAAACCTCAAGGAGCCATATCCTCAACCATATCCTTCATTTTCTCCTGGTGGTTGTGCCTCTAAAGCCTATAGATTGAAGGTGTTGCCAAGGTGAAGGGAGAAGTAATAAATCAGAGTATCATAATTTTGATCTTGGTATATTCGTGCAAGGGTTGGACAAGGAGAGATTGAAGAGGCTGCTGCAGCATCAATCGTGGTCTATAAGTATCTTCTTTATTGGTTATCATTCAATATATACTTGGCCCATTTCCTTCAATCTTGTCTATTTTCTCTTTTGCTTGTCTATTGTCGTTTTAATATTCGTAGATAGACTTGTCTTATATAATATTTTAGAGTAGTGGATAGTTGTTTTCCTTTGTTTTCCATTGCGGGTCTCAATTTACGTCAGGGAGTTTGAATATCAAGCTCGGGGATTGGAAGAAATGAGGACAAACGTTGAAACAGGTTCATCATATCCTTTCTCTCCTTCTCATTCTGATTGGTTAATAAAGTTTAAAGGGATGTGAGTGTCCACTTTTATTGTTTCTGTCTTTGTATATGGGTCTAGTAATGCAAGAGAAGTTTCATCTATCCGTAGAAGAAAAATTATGTAACATTTATCCACTTGGTACATACTATGGTGGTAAACAAATAGATCAACTTGTTAGAGGAATGACTCCTTCATATGAATTTTGATCGAGGTGATGTTTGTTATATAATTGGAATTTTATCAATGAGTATAGTAACATTGGGTCATTAGGATATTTAATCACAATTTTTTTTTGGGGGGGGAACTATTTAATGCCAAAGAACTACATTACGAGTTTTAGGACCCCAAATCACCGCATAAGAAACAACCCCTAAATTTTTTCAAATAAGGACACAAATCTAGTTTCCCACCCAAATATTTTGTTCCTAAAGGAGTAGGGGAAAATGTTCCTTAACTTTTATTTGGAGTACCACTTTTCATTCCATAGAAGTTTCCATTTTAGTCCAAATTGACAAATTTTGTTCCTAAAGGAGTAGGGGAAAATGTTCCTTAACTTTTCTTTGGAGTACCACTTTTCATTCCATAGAAGTTTCCATTTTAGTCCAAGTTGACATAGTTATTGTTGATCCCTTGTAGCCATACCAATATTCTTATTATAATACATAAATAAGACCAATTATTTCTATGGACTTTTACAAGTATTCTATGGAAGGTAAGACTTACCCCTCATCTTTGTCATGTAGCATGGATGGCTCATAGATTTTTAGAATCTCCATATTCATGACTGGATAAATACATATGTATGGAGGTAAAATAATTCAGTAAGAATTATTCTTACCTTTTATAACACTACAAAACGGCCATATCTTTGTCACACACCCACTACGACAACCTAGATTTTTCATCTTTTTCTTCGAGGAACAAAATCCCCAAGATTTCTATGGGCCTAGCGCAGACCATCCCTTCCCTTATCCTCCTCCAAGAGACCACAACCTGGCCTTAGTGCAAGCTCCTTTCGCAACTCATGAGTTGGGAGTCAAGGCTCTCGACTCCTCTTTCTCCAAACGTATATACCCGAGACACGATACGGGTATGGCTCCCTCCTCACTACCACCTGCTACATGTAACTGTAGGCTAGGATAAACACTAGCACTACTCGCAACTCGTGACTTCGCTAGTTCGAGTGTTGAGCCCTCGTGATCCTCCTTTGCGAATCCCCAAGATGCGAGAGGTCAACGTTACGTGGACTCTGCCAAGCGACGCGTACACGCCACTTGTCTCCTCTATTGTACTCTACTTACGAGCTGTGTCACTACTGCCCATCGCACGAGACCTCAGATCTCGATCTTTCGTGACCTTACGATCAAGGTGCAACTTCTTCATCCTGCGAAACCTCGAACCACGACAAGTCAACAATGGTTTGACTCTTTCCCGAGCGACATGTGTCCATCACCTATCCCCCACTCCCACCTTTCTCTGGGTGCTTGTTGTTACACCACCTGTCAACCATGCGGTCCCCACCTAACAGATGTGCCACATGTTCGCATGAGCCCTCAGAAATCGGCACTTCGCAACTTCTGCAGTCGAAAGGAAGTTATTTCAGCCTTTGAACCCCCAATATGGAACACCACGCAGAGGTTCTGATCCAATGGTTTTCCCGTGGCTTGGATCCAACGACCATGATCACGTTGCGATTTCGTGAATCGTGAGTTCGTGCAGTCCTACCCTTGACCACTCCAAGTTGTGAGTCAGCGAAATGCTACTCTCCTGCCTGTGCAAAGGCTAAGATCAATGGTCAATAGAGCTCCATCAGATCCTTGGATCTACGGTCCTGGATCCCATCGCTACTTGGGAAGGATGAAAGGGTCAAGGTGTTAACGCCTGTACTCCTTCTCTAGATCCATTGGTCTTGACAAATCTTGGGTAGTTCCGAAAGGATTATGACCGTTCGTCTACCAAACGATAGAGTATTCTCTTTCTATAATTGGACTCGCTATCCCTTCTGAGCTTGAATCATGAAATTCAACCTCTCAGAGCTTCAAAATCCCACAACTCCGAGACCTTAGAGAACTACTCTTTCTTGCATAAAGTTTCCAGACCTAGATTTCATGAACCTTTAGACGGTTCTTGGGCAATTGCCCCTGATCTTAGTCGAGTCTCTGGGTAAAGATTCGGTATGGTTCCAAGGTTTATGGGGTAATTCCCAGGGAAGAGTACTCTCGAGGGGCCTTCCCATAACATTATGAGAATCAAGCAAACAAGACGATTCTCGGTGGAGTGAACTCATGCCCCAGACTTAATCATTTGTACAGAAACCAACTATGGCATGTAAGCATACACATCCATCCATTATTTCCAGTCTAAAACACCAGGCAATCATTCCACATAGAAATTATTATGGGCATATAAACATAAGCATGTATTCATGATATTCAATTCGAAATACAAGGCATAAAACACTTATCAAATCCACCAGGCATGATGTAACTGCTAAGAGGGGTGCTTGTTTCTACCCAACCGTAGGCTCAGTGACTCCAAATGGATTTACCACTAGCCACCCCCGAGCTAGACCACGATGCTTTGAGATTCGGTCTCCTACTTCCATCTCAATGGAAGTCAAGGATGAAGGTTACTCTCCTTCTCCTGATACATAAAAATAATCCAGGACGAAGGTTACTCTCCTCCTCCTATGTTCATAACTCCCTGTGTTTTCCAGAGTTTCTCCAGTTCTCTTCCATGATCCACGTCGCGTGCGCTCTCTCCTCTACCCTTTACCACACTTCCTCTCTTGCCTTTTCTCTGCAAGATTGTGTGTGGCGTGAATTTCCCTGTCCATCGTCAGGTCTGAGGGATTTTACAGATGGGTGGTTCACCCCCATCCCCTCATTAACTCTTGAGGATCCTCCCCACCTACCAATCTGACGGGAAATCCATTCCAGGTTCAGAGAGTTGCTTTGGTCTTTGAGCAAGTAAAAACCAGTATGGTACTGGCTCGGTGGAAGTTAACGCAACCATTCCAGGTCCCTTCCACCACCTCTCATTATCCATCGTGGTCTCTTTTAGCACATCCCCCTCCCAATAGTCATGCAATAGATATTCATAAAATAATTTGCATTCATCGACCTTTTATACAAAGGTCTGTCAAATCAAACATTCACATATTTGAGGTTGCCATAGTTCTTGGCCAATATAGTTATTTTTACAAACTAGGGGAAATAGGGTGTTACAATTCCCTCCCCCTTAAAGGAACATCATCCTCGATGTTTTATCTATCAATATGACGTGTATGTACAGAAGTAAACAAAATTGTATATGCTTGTTTCATGGAATCTTCCATTTCCCACATAGCCTCATCTGGGCCAAAATGTTTCCACTGCACCTTGACCTGTGCAATGGTTCAATTTTTGAGTGGGGTTTCCTTTCTGTCCACTATGCATTGAGGTTTTGGCAGGAATTCTCCCTCCGGTTCCACCTAGATCACATACCAGTCAATTATATGATTATAATCGTGTACATATTTATTCAATAATGAAACATGGAAAACATTATGTGCTTTTACTGTGGGAGGAAGTGCTAGCCTATAGGCTACAGGTCCCACTCTATATAGAACTTCAAAGGGTCCACAATATTGAGGTGCCAACTTGGCACAAGATCCCATCCTCAAGGAACTCTTCCTGGGCCTAACTCTAAGATATATGTGGTCTCCCGTCTTGAATTCTCTTGTTATTCTCTTTCGGTCGATGTAAATTTTCTGTCTGTTCTGAGCAACCTTTAGATTTTGTTTTATCTGAATCACTTGTTTTTCCATTTCTTTCAACATGTCAGGTCCAATAGTAATTATGCTTACGGGATTACTCCAACTGACTGTAGTGTTGCATGGCCTACCATAGAGGACTTTGAAAGGACTCGTCTTCAGGGATTCTTGGTAGCCGTTGTTGTAGGTGAATTGCACCAGTGGCAGGTAATCTTCCCACTTTTTGGGTTGATGCATTACATGCATCCTTAGCATGTCTTCTAATATTTGGTTCACTCTTTCTGTCTGTCCATCGGTTTGAGGATGATAGGCTGTGCTAAATAGTAATTTGGTCTCTAGACCAACCATCAAGGATTTCCAAAAGTTGGGAGTAAATTTCTCCTTCATGAATACATTGGTGATGTCTATTTCCTTTCAAGTCAACTTGACGGGGATAAAATGAGCGGACTTGCTCAATTTATCCACCACTACCATGATGGCATCATTATGTTTGGTCGAGGTTGGTAATCCGGTGATGAAATCCATGGAGATGGTTTCCCATTTCCATTTTGGGATTGGTAGAGGTTGTAATAATCCTGCTGGGTGTCGGTGTTCTGCTATAACCTGTTGGCATTCTATGCATTTGGCTAAGTACTCAGCTATGTCTTTCTTCAATCCAAGCCAATAGAATTATTTCCTGGTGGCTGTGATCATCTTTTGGTATCCTAGATGACTAGTATATGGTCTTTTATGTAGTTCATCCATTATGAACCTCTTCAAGTCATCACAATATGGAATATACAATTTGTTTTTGTAAGTTAGCAGACCTCCATCTATCATTTGGTAGCCTTCATACTTTATCCCTGTGGGTTCTTGCTCCAGGTACAAGGTCACGGTCTGGAAGAATGTGTCTGTTTCTTGTGCATTCTTAACTCTTTCCTTGACATTCGTCTCACAGGTTCTCACCGCTGTCAAGTGAATTATTTTCATACTTCTGCTAAGGGCATCGACCACCTTATTTTCCTTTCCCTTTATATGTTTGATTTCGAAATCAAACTCACTAAGAAGGGCCATCCACCTAGCTTGTCTAGCATTGAGTTTTGGTTGGTCAAATAGATATCGCAATCCACAGTGGTCTGTCATAAGTACAAATTTCCTTCCCAGGAGGTAATGCCTCCACATTTTTAAGGTGTGCACTATGGTGGCCAGTTCTAGATCATGGGTCACATAGTTGACTTCGTGCTCATTCAATTTTTGGGATTCATAGCAGACTACACTTCCTCCTTTCATAAGGACTCCTACGAACCCTTCCTTGCAGGCATCTATGCACACGAGGAAGTCAAATTCGGGATTGACGATCTTCAACACAGGTGCATGGGCAGTAAGTGTTTTAGGGATTGAAATATTTCTTCACATTCTTGTGTCCACATGAATTTAGCTCCCTTCTTCTGGAGGGTAGTGATTGGAGAATCCTTTTATAAATATCCTATAGTATCCTGCTAAGCCCATAAAGGATCCGATATCTGAAACATCCTTTGGGGTAGGCCATTCCATGATAGACCTGATCTTGTCAGGGTCTAATGCTACTCCTTCTTCAAAGATGATATGGCCCAAGTAATGTATTTGCTTCTGGAAAAAGTTGCACTTGCTAAATTTGGCATAGAGTTTATGTTCTCTTATCACTTGAAGCACAAGTCTAAGATGTTCCTCATGTTCCTCTCTATTCTTGGAGTAAATTAATATATCGTCAATAAAAACCAGTACAAATTTGTCTAGGAATTTGTTGAGCACATTATTTGTCAAGCACATAAAAGTGGCAGGGGCATTGGTTAATCCAAATGGTACTACCAGAAACTCATAGTGACCATATCTCGTCCTGAAGGCAGTTTTGTGGATGTATTCACCCTTGATTCGGACTTGATGGTATCCAAATCTCAAGTCAATCTTTGAGAATATGGAAGCACCTCCCAATTGATCGAGCAGGTCATCGATCCTGGGTAAGGGGTACTTGTTCTTTATCATTACCTTATTGAGTTGTCTATAATCTTTGCACAGTCGGAGGGTATCGTCTTTCTTTTTCACAAACAGGACTGGTGCTCCCCATGGAGACACGCTGGGATGGATATAGCCATTTTCCATCATTTCTTTTAGTTGTAATTTAAGCTCAACTAGCTCGAGTTTGCTCATCCTGTAGGGTGTCCTAGACATTGGCACCGCTCCTGGTGCAAGTTCTATCGAGAATTCAATGTCCCTTCTCGAAGGTAGACTCGATACCTCTTCCTAAAATACATCTCTATATTCTCTTAGTGTGGGGTGGTCTTCGAGGCTTGGTTTGTCATCTTCAACTGATTCCAACACCTGTATCGCATATAGTGGGAATCCCTTTCTGCAATACTTTTTCATTTGAAGGGTTGATATTCGTCTCACCAAGACAGGTTTTTGGATCCCTTGAAGGGTTATTCTTCTTCCTTCTTCACTTACACATTCTAAGGTTTTATGGTAACAGTCTAGTCTGGCTTTATATGTGGCTAGCCAGTCCATACTAATCAACACGTCATATGATCCTAGGGGTAGTATGTTAAGGGTTTCTTGGGTGGGGAATTCACCCATAGTGAATTGGCAAGCTGGTATGACCTCCACTACCTTTCTTTTGGTTCCAGTGGCTAACTGTACCAACCATGGCTTGGCATGTTTATGTGGCTATAATTTACACTTATCAACAGCCTTAGGAGCTATATAACTCAAATTTGAACCAGGGTCAGTTAGAATAGACACTATATGGTCGGTGATCATACCTTCCATCTCCACCACTGAAGCTTGGTGGTCAGCTTGTTAATCATCCAAGGCTGCATAAATTTGCGGCACACTCCTGGCCATGTCATTGACGGTGGTAGCTTCTTGAACGTTGCAAATTCTCTGATTTTTCTGATGTCAGTGTGGGCAGTCCCTAAGTAGATGTTCTTCTCCACAACCCCAACATTTCAAGGGTTCTCTCTTTGGGTTATTAGTCTTTCCTGGGGTATATCCTGAAGGTTTATTTCCACTCTGGGAGGGGAAATTCTGCTAGTGTACGCTTCAGGTTGGGAAGCTCATCCTTGAGTCCCTTTTATAGTTTTTAAATCTTGGGGATTTAAACCCATTTTTTTGGAATCCCAAACTATTCTTCTGCTTCTAGCCTTCGCGAGGTTCTATCTGATGCCCCAGCTGTTCATAACAATATCTTGCCTTTCAGATAATGTCTTCTAGGGTCTTTGGCTCATCAAAATCAATCTTGTTTTGATAGTCCTTAGGTAGTCCACTGATGAATCGTTGCACCTTTTCCTTTTCTGCTTTTATATAGGGTACATACCTCAGCAACTCGAGGAATCTGCTGACATATTCCTCTATGGTGAGTTTCCCCAGCTTGAGTTCATAGAATTCTTTAGTCTTTTCGTCGAAATACTTTTCCGATAGATACTTCTTCTTGAAGTATTTCTCAAACCATTCCCAAGATAGGTCCTCTTCGTGAATCCATTTTACATTCTTAAGGTCTTCCCGCCAAATGGAAGCCTTTCCATTCAAGTTGAAAGTGGCTACATGGGCCTTCAAGTTTTCTGAGAAGTCATGGACTCTGAAATACTTCTTTAGTCCAAGCAGCCAAGCCTCCTCTTCCTCCCCCTTCTTTATTTCACCATCGAAAGAGGGTGGTTTTTCCTTCTTGAATTCTTTGAGATTATGACTTTTGGAATGATTTTGCTTCTTCTGTTTTCTTCGGGAATAAGAACTAGTTCTGCTACTAGAAGATCCCTCTGAGTCGCCAGTTTCCATTCCAGAGGAATCGTCTGATGCTTGTCCCTTATCTCTGGGGTGGACCTTTCTCGAGGTGCTCTTCCTAGTGTGGCCACTTAAATGACCACGTTTTTGTATCTCAGGTGGACTCCAAATTTTCTTTGTATGTCATTGGTCCGCGTGACTGGTGTTAGGTCCATGTTGCAATTTTCTTTGTATGTCAGATAAACTCTGTAGCAAGACTGCATTAGTTTTCGTTTGCTTCTCTTGCTCTTTTATCAACCTCTCGTTGTCGGCCTTCCAGGTCTGTAGTTTGACCATGAGGCTTCTCACAGTCTCATCTAGATCTGGAGGGGTCTCTACCGCCATCCATTCATCAAAATATTCGTCTCTATTGTGGGAGCCATCCCCCACTTCATGGTGTTACCAATATATGCATCTACAGTTCCCCGCAGTTGATTGTCCACTTGTGTGCAGGAAAAACACTTTTTGTTAGTCAATATTTATATTCATTTATAACCAGCGCATAATTCATATTTTTCAAATGCATACACACAATAGGAATTTTCATTCTTAACTTTGACTTTTGATAAAGGGGGTTAAGATAGAGGGTTACTCCTTTTAAGAGTACTTCAAATGGAGTTTCTGCACAACTCGTTCATGAGCCCAAGCAGGCCAAGTGTTGTAACCATGCTCTGATACCAATTTGTCACACACCCACTATGACAACCTAGATTTTTCATCTTTTTCTTCGAGGAATAGAATCCCCGAGATTTCTATGGGCCTAGCGCAGACCATCCCTTCCCTTATCCTCCTCCAAGCGACCACAACTTGGCCTTAGCGCAAGCGCCTTTCGCAACTCGCGATTTGGGAGTCAAGGCTCTCAACTCCTCTTTCTCCAAACGCCGATACCCGAGACGCGATATGGGTATGGCTCCCTCCTCACTAGCACCTGCTACATGTAACCATAGGCTAGGCTAAACACTAGCACTACTCGCGGCTTCGCTAGTTGGAGTGTTGAGCCCTCATGCTCCTCCTTTGCGAATCCCCGAGACATGAGAGGTCAATGTTACGTGGAATCTACCAAGCGACACATACACGGCACTTGCCTCCTCTGTTGTACTCTACTTACGAGCTGTGTCGTTGCCACCCATTGCATGAGACCTTGTCTCTCGGCGTTTCGCGACCTTACGATCAAGGTGCAACTTCTTCATCCTGCAAAAACCTGAACCACAACAAGTCAACAATGGGTTGACTCTTTCCTGGGTGACATGTGTCCATCACTTGTCCCCTTCTCCCACCTTTCTCTGGGTGATTTTTGTTACGCTGCCTCTCAACCATGCGGTCCCCACCTAACGAATGTGCCACATGTTTGCATGAGCCCTCGGTTCTCAGCACTTCGTGACTTCTGCAGTCGAAAGGAAGTTATTTCAACCTTTGAACCCATGATACACGATACCACACGGAGGTTCTGATCCAATAATTTTCCCGTGTCTTGGATCCAATGATCATGATCACGTCACGATTTCGCGAATCGTGAGTTCATGCAGTCCTACCCTTGACCACTCCAAGTCGTGAGTCAGCGAAATGATACTCTCATGCCTGTGCAAAGGCTAAGATCGATGGTGAATAGAGCTCCGTCAGATCCTTGGATCTATGGTCCTGTATCCCATCGCTACTTGCGAAGGCTGAAAGGGTCGAGGTGTTAACGCGTGCACTCCTTCTCTAGATCCATCGGTCTTGACAGATCTAGGGTATTTTCGAAAGGATTCTGACCGTTCATCTACAAAACGATAGGGTATTCTCTTTCTATAATTGGACTCGCTATCCCTTCTGAGCTTGAATCAACAAATTCAACCTCTCGGAGCTTCAAACTCCCACGACTTTGAGACCTTAGAGAGATACTCTTTCTTGCATTAGGTTTCCAGACCTGGATTGCATGAACCTTCAAATAGTTCTTGGGCAATTGTCCCTGATCTTAGTCGAGTCTCTAGGTAAAGGTTCGGTACAATTCCAAGGTTTATGGGGTAATTCCCAGGGAATTGTACTCTCGAGGGGTCTTCCCAGAATATTACAAGAATCAAGAAAACAAGATGATTCTTGGTGGAGAGAACTCATGCCCCAGACTTAATCATTTGTATAGAAACCAACTATGGCATGTAATCATACACATGCATCCATTATTTCCAGTCTAAAACACCAGGCAATCATTCGACATAGAAATTATTATGGGCATATAAACATAAGAATGTATTTATGATATTCAATTTGAAATACAAGGCATAAAACACTTATCATATCCACCAGACGTGATGCAACTGCTGAGAGGGGTGCTTGTTTCCACCCAACCGTAGGCTCAGTGACTCCAAATGAATTTACGACTAGCCACCCACAAGCTAGACCACGATGCTTTGAGATTCAGTCTCCTACTTCTAGCTCAACGAAAGTCAAGGACGAAGGTTACTCTCCTTCTCGTGATACAGAAAAATAATCCAGGATGAAGGTTACTCTCCTTCTCATATGTTCAAAACTCCCTGTGTTTTCCAGAGTTTCTCCAATTCTCTTCTGCGATCCGCGTCACGCGCGCTCTCTCCTCTACCCTTTACCACACTTCCTCTCTTGCCTTTTCTCTGCAAGATTGCGTGTGGCACGAATTTTCCTGTCCATGGTCAGGTCTGAGGGATTTTACGGATGGACGGTTCACCCCCATCCCCTCATTAACTCTTGAGGAGCCTCCCCACCTACCAATCTAACGGGAAATCCATTCCAGGGTCAGAGAGTTTCTTTGTTCTTTGAGCAAGTAAAAACCAGTATGGTATTGGCTCAGTGGAGGTTAACGCAACCATTCCAGTTCCCTTCCACCACCTCTCATTAGCCATTGTGGTCTCTTTTAGCACATCCTCCTCCCAACAGTCATGCAACACATATTCATAACATAATTTACATTCATCGACCTTTTATACAAAGGTCTGTCAAATCAAACATTCACATATTTGAGTTTTCCATAGTTCTTGGCCAATATAGTTATTTTTACAGACTGGGGGAAACAGGGTGTTACAATCTTAGAGACTTGATTTTCTTATGAGGGCCTTACAACGTTTCCTGGAAACCAAACTTGGTCTCCTACATTCAATGTCTTCTCAATTTTCTGTCAATCATGTATGACCTTCTACTTTTCTTATGATTTGTTTGATGTCCCCTATACCTACAAATGGATGTACCTAATACTTATATTAATTTTCATCTTTAAGTGATTATACTATGGGATATTCCATGTATTCCCCTCACTTACCATATATAACTTATAAAGGTGAAGGTGGAAAATATCTAAAACATGTTTTGAATGAGGAATTGTTGGTGGGAATATCGACTATTTTATTATAAGAATAATGGATGTAGATTAAAATATCATACTATGTCCTTGTATTCTTCTAATTGTAACCCTTCTACAACTAAACCATTGTACTTGTTGATATATTTTGTTTGCATCAGAAAATAATCAACACTGAGGGGAATCCTTGTGAGGATTGAGGAGCACCCTCCATTTTTATAAAGGTGGTACTCCTCTTTTTGAGTGGTTATTTTTTATCTTATGTTTACTAACTAGAGTTGAAAAGTAGTAGGTAATAAACTTGCATGGAATCTTTGACTTCAAGAAATAAAATAGGGTTGTTAATGTAATACAATGATATCTAAGAACACATTATTTCTTGCTAAAGTATTACAATATAAATTCTAACCATTGAAAAATATGAAAATATATTTTAGATGAAATGTTTTGCTTAGAAATCAAATACATTTTCATCCAACAACCATAATATAAACAACAATATAATTTGAGAGATAAGAGAAGAAAGAAAATAAAAATGGTCATAAGACCTTTTAGAGAATCCCTCACAAACTAAATATTTAATTATCAAATGGGCTTGAAAAGTATTACATGCTCATAAGATTTTATTTCAAACTTAAAATACAAGGAATCATAAAAACAATGCAATTATTACTATATCTATGAGGAGTTTGTCAAAGTTATCATAACATATTCCTATTCTAATTTGTTATATAAGTTTGAAGTAGTGCTTTCCTTATGGCCATGGGGATAAATTTATCCCATGGGATAATTTTCTATGTTTTTTCCAAAAAAAGATTTGCCAATTTCCATTTTGTTTTTCTAAAAATGATTCGCCCAAAATGTATACGATACAATTATTTTACTTTAAAAATTGCCAAAATTTTATAGAAACTATATAAAATCCTTGGAAATTTGAATATTTTTATAAAACCATCACCGAACATTTTATACTTCTCATTTTTACAATTAGTAATATTCACCAAGGTTTCTGGACATTAAGATAAGTAAAATAAGTACAAATTCTTAAAATTTTCTAACTTGTGGCATTACAAAGTCCAATGACTAAAATATGTTAGCCTAAAATATGTTAGCCTGACCCATCAACTACATCGTGAAACCATAACTCAATGGAAATGAAATCAATATCAAATTCAAGAATTAGATAAATCTCACTATCCTCTTGACTACACAATATATTGGCAACCAACAATCTCTTATGACCAAAATGCAAAAAAATTGCAAGGAAATTCTATAATTTTGGTTCTAATGCTCACTCTTCACCATGTGTTGTTTTTATGTATTTAGTTATATAATTATATTTATATCTTTGACCAAAAGTATTTATACGAAAATCTAGGCCTAAATACCTAAATCTTGGTTATCTTATTTTTCATGAATTTGTAGCTTAGACTCAACAATATAATGTTATAGGCAAATAGATCCTCCCAAATACATTTTTTTAAAGTTCTAAATATTCAATAGGGATATGAAAGAAACAAGTGAGGAGATCTTCATCTCCGAAATGTGTTGCCATTCCTTCTCTAAATACTAGGAAATAACATTCATGTTGATATCTTCTACATTTGTTGAGAAAAATCAAAAGCACAAGATACAAAAATTTGATCTTGTCCAAACTGATAAATTTCCTTCCATTTCATATAAGTATCAAAAAATTAGGATAATATCTATAATACCCCTAGGTTGATCCTCACGTTGTAAATGTAAATATTTTATATAGGTTGGTGAGCCAATATGGTTTTTGGGTCGGAGTTCCTGTGCATATATGTTTTGGGATAGAGTGCCTATGTGATATTAGGCTAGTGAGTTGTATGATGAAAGGTCGGCGAGTCTTCTATTGTAAATCAAAATCACACTTGGATATATTAATAAAATACATCATTGTTGCATATCAACTCAAACAAGAGAGTATGTGGGCCTAGGACTCTATAGGAGGGAAATGGGGCTAAGGGATTATGAAAGGAGCTTAAGCCAAGGGAGCTAAGTCAAATATTAAAATAATCCTCATTCATAGCCTAAGTATTATTTCATATCATTTTTATCCTAAGTTTCCAAGTGAGGGGATGAGCTCCCAAGTGGTAGGAAAGGAGTTCCTTGGTTTTCACTTGTCAAAAATGGAACATGCATACTTAAATTGGGAACCTAATGGAAATTGGGGGAATTCTCATTCATTATCAACTTTCATTCTTGGCATACTTTCTTTGGAGAATTTTGGGGTGTGAGCTAGAGAGCCACTGTAACCATGTGTCATTGTGAACCCTGTGAATCTTAGGTGGATTTGAGAAAACAATTCTCCATGGGTTTCCTTGAGGAAGTCTGGAGCCCTAGAGGGATAATAGTTTGGGATATGTTTCATTAAGTGTGAGGCCTAGAGGGTGCTTGGAGACTCCATTATAGAGACTAGAGTTCCTTGAGCCATAGTCATTTAAGGCTTCCTATCCAACTTGTGATAGATAACTAGAAGGGAATTGGGACAACCCGAGGGACAACGGTGCAAAGAAGGGGGTTCACTTGCTTCGATTGTGTAGGATAATGGTGAATGAGAGGCTATAGATTGGAACTGTTTTTGGAGTTGGTACATTGACTTATCCATTGATGTGTTGACTGTTAGATCATAGTTGGAGTATGTATCCTTTTCCATGGTGGATTCATAGCCCCATCTTAGGGATGACACATTTTTTAGAGTGCTAGAACAACAACGTTTGTGGCCGAGAGGAACCTCTAAGGTATGTATCCAGTTGGTGATTTCATAAATAGATAAGTGCTAATTATGTTCAATGTTTTTCTTTCCAAGTAATATGTATTTGATGTGTTTAATTATGCTATTATTGTGTAGATTATATTTCTGAATTTTGTTGTGTGATATACATAAATTATGCATGGGAATTATATGTTGTTAGGATTGCCTAACTATTCATATGAAGTGCATAATATTATAGATGGGTATCAAAGCCTTGTTGGGAATAATTAATAAACAACATCATAGTTTTAGTGAGTGAAATAAAAGAAAAATTGAAAATTCCATATTGATAGAAGTTGGATTTCATGACATATGCCCCGAAGTGAGTTTGGGGTGTGTTACAATATCCACTTCAATCATTGATTTAGGAAGTGGTTTTGTTTCCACTCAATTTTTGGTTCCACCCTCTTGGTGATTAAGGGGAAGGTTGAATGAATGATGGGATGATTGTAGAATTCCTTCATTGGGATTAAATTTTTCATATCTATAATGAGAAAGATAATTTGATAAATGGAAATTTTTCCACCCTTCCTTAGACTCATCTTCAAAATATTTCTCCTCATGGTCACAGACCTAGTTATGACAAGGTGTTGGGAAGGAAGAATTATTAAAACTAAAATGGATTTCTCTCTTATCTCCTCCCCACTATTGATTTAAATCAACATCTTCCAAATCGAATATTAGATCATTGCCCAATCCAACCACATCCATGATTTTTTCCAAAGAAAAAAAGCGTAATTTTATTTCATAATTTGAGAAAAAAATTACATTTTGCATATACACTCTTGGTGTATTCTTGTTACATTGGAGTCTATAAACTGATTGCTACCATTGTAGCCCGAGTTATATTTTTTTCGTTGTTCTTCCATAAAGTCTTCTGGTCCGTTTAAGGATTTTGTGTTCAATTGCTACTATATGTAGCTCAGCGAGCCCCTAAGTTGGAATGTTTGTACATAGTGTTCATATGGAAACTTTGAATCTTGTATGCAAAAACGTTTTTATAAAAAAAGTTATTTTGAATCTGTATTCAGACTGTCTATTTGAGATCATTCCAAAAATGGTTGATGTAGATATACCTGGACTTGTTCATTTTGATATTTTGTTACTTTCCATTGGCCCATAGCCAGATGAATCCCCTCTTTCGACCTCCAGTCCAGTTCTTTATTGTTCTCCAGACATGTTGGCAAAAAAGTGAGTCAAAGGATGTCTATAATCGAAATATATCTTCAACTGAAGTAGAAAGTCTTGTCTTTGTGCATCTTTGTATGCCTCTTATCCAATTTATGACATTTAAGGAGTCCCCAAAAACATTTAAGCAGTGAAAACCCTTTTCAATGGCGAAGGCAATGAGAAGTTTGAGGCTCATAAGTTCCACATAATTGTTTGTTCCTGTCCCAAGGCCAAAGGTCATAGAGTAATAGTGGGATTCTGATAAGTAGAGGATTCCTCCTCCCCCACAGAGATTGTGTTGTGAGGCCCCATCAAACAAACCTCGAGGAGAAGATTTGTCAATCGCAACCTCCTTTGACTGTCTAGTTTTGATTATAACCTCTTGAGTGGGAAAATAGGTCAAAATGGATAAACTCTTAGCCGTTGTGATCTCCAGTGCCAAAGAAACGGCTTTGAATATTAGTGAGTTTCGTGTCAGCCAAATTCCCCAAATGATCAAAAGTGGTAGAGCTCTAAGGATCTTATAAATTATGGGCATCCACCAAATTTTCCAAGCTTGTTATAGATCTTGCCCCGACCAACTGCAGTGTAAGTCTAATAGTCTGGAAACTTCATTCCACACTTGGATGGTATAACAAAAATTTAGAAAGAGATGTAATGTAGAATCCCCTTCTAATTTGTAGAGGGTACACCACCCTGGACCATAAATTTATTTTTTTCTGTAGTATATCTCAGGTCGACACTTTGTTGTTTAAGACATTCTGCATAAATAATCTTGTTTTGGCTGGAAAATTTAGCTTCCAAAGTTTTCCCCACAACCAAACAGACTCTCTTTGTGCAAAGTCTGAGTTTAAGTTTAGGTATCCCAACTTTGGTGTGTAGATTCCCGAAGGTGTCGTGTCCCAAATCAGTTCATCCTCACAATCCCTAAGCCTGATCTGGGAAATATTTAGCATTTTATGTACCTTTCCAATTCGATTTCTTCAACGTCGTCTAATTCCAACCCGTTTGTTTCCTTCCAACCTTGTGACCAAAAAATGGTAAGTCTTGTCTCAACAAGGTTATTAAAGATTCAATACCCAATGTACTCAAATGATGGAGAAGCTGATTTGAGAGTATATGTTGTCCTTCACTGCCCGACCAAGGATATTTTATCAACATTTCCCATTACCTATATTCCAAGAAAGTCCATTGTCTATGACTGGGAAAACGTTTATAATCGCTTTCCAAATCACTAAGGAACCTTTTAGATATTTTTTTGAACTTCTAATCCAAGTCTCCAAGGGAATCGGTTCAATATATTTTTTCACTACTATCTTTGTCCACATACTAGTGGAGTTTAGAATACGCCAGCCTCTCTTAGCCGCTAGAGCGTTGGAAAAGAGGAAAATATTTTTCAGACCCCATCCTACAAGATCCTTTGGAGCAACAATATTTTCCCAATGGGCCAATGGGATTACATGTGATTCCTTTTTCCCACTCCACATAAATTTGGAGGTGAGTTTTCTTGCTTCTTCCAGTATTCCTTTTAGGATCCAAGAAAGGGACATCCAGTAAACATGGATAGCTTCCAAAACTGACTTGACCAAAATCAATCTACCCACGCGAGAGAGCCACCTATGGCTCCAGGTATTTAGTATTTTATCCATTTTCTTTAGTAGCCACTTCCAATCTTCTTTCCTGTAATCATTTGGTTTTAGGAAAAAACCCAAATACTTTAGTCCATCATCTAGCTTCTTTTAATAAAAGGGGATGAAAAGCTTAAGAGTTTGGACTTCTTCTTCATAGAGTAAATTAGTAGTGAGGGTCAATTTCCCTTCATTAATTTTCATTCTTGTTGCTTGGAGAAAAGAAGAAGTATATTCCTTAAAGTCTCTACCTCCCTTCTAGATCCTCCACTGAAGATTAATACATCATCCACAAAGAGAAGGTGAGTAAGGTGAAAATATTGTGATACTTTGATTCCGGAGATAGATCCCAATCTTTTTTCTTCTAAGGTAGATTTTCTTAGTCCTTCTACAACTAAGAGGAAAAGTAGAGGAGATAACGAACATCCCTGTCTTAAGCCTCTTTCTGAAGGAAAAAAGGAAGAGGTTGAGCCATTAATAATCACAACAAAAGAGACTATAGTGAGGCAGTTCATGACCTAGTTGATGAAAGGGACTGCAAAGCCCAAATGAGTAAGTAATAAGAGAATAAACAACCGACTTATTCTATCATATTCTTTGGAGAGATCAATTTTTAGCACTGCACCTTTTAATTTCCTTGTATTCATACTATGAAGTCCTTCTTGTGCTACTCCTATGGGTTCATGAATTTGTCTTCCTTCCAAGAACCCAAATTGTTCTCCCGAGATTCTTTTTGAGAGTATTCTTTTCACTCTTCTTGCAATTACTTTTGAGATAATTTTATAGACAGAGTTACAAAGTGAGATTGGGCAAAAGTCATCCAAGGTCTCTGGATTATCTATTTTTGGAATCAATGCTAAGAAAGTAGATTTTAGACTTTGAGGTATTTGTCATGAAATCTTGGTATCCTCTACCATCTTTAACAAGTCCTATCCTAGAATCTCATAAAAAACAAAAAAGAATTCGATAGTCCAACCATATGGACCTGGGATTTTGTCTTTTTGAAATCTGTGAAGAACCTCTAAAAGTTATTTTTCAGTTACTTCTTCCATCAGGAGTCGATTCTCTACTTCATCTACAAATCTCGAAAAAAATTGAGCCATTTGGAATACTTCTTCAATGGATGCTTGATTTTCTGCTTTGAAAAGATTTTGAAAGTAATTTTTCCCCAATCTTGGCATACCTTCAAAAGTGTTTTCCAGATTTCCTGCAGAATGTTTCAGCTACCAAATGGTATTGACATTCCTTCTTCCTTTAGAATATGATTGAAAGAACTTTGTATTCTCATCTCCACTTTCCATCCAAATATCTCTTCTTTTTAGTCTCCAAGATTCTTCCTTTTCCTTGAGTAGTTTGTTTCTTCTCTTCTCAAGCTATAGTAGTGTAATTTTTTACTCAGGAGTAGAAACCCCCCCTCCCACTTCTTCTTCAGATAATCTTTGTAGCGACAATTCAATTTTTTTTATTTCCTTGTCCTGATTTTATCTTTTTTGGAAAGCCCAATGTTTTACTACCTCTTTGATCCTTTTCATTATTTCTTCCAATTGAAAGGTTGTCATTTGATTTATGTCATGTTGAAAGGGTATCAAAATCTCTTTCACAAGTTTAATAAAAGAGTCATCCTCCAACCAAGTCTTGTTAAATTTAAAAGGACTAGCTGGCTTCTTTGATCTTTGTCTGTATTCCAAGAAGATCGGGTAATGATCATAGATACGACCATATATGATCCACTGTTTTAAATATAGATTCTTTTCCAAGAGGGAATCGGCTATCAGAAAGCCATCCAACCTTTTAACAATTCCATCATCTCCTACCCTATTGTTTATCCAGGTTGGTTTGAGGAAGATGGGTTTTAGGTCAATTAGTTTGTATTCAACAATATTTTGACTAAAATAATTTGCAAGAGGGTAAGTTCTATCATGTTCCCCCCAAACTTTTGATGGTCCTAGGGAGAGGTTTAAATCTCCCCCTAAGATCACCAAATGATCTTTTAGAAAGGATTTAGATAAAAGAGAGTCCCAATATGGTTTTCTGTTTTGATAAGGACCATAGACATTTAGGATATGTAAATCCTCCTTTAACTCTAGTGCCATAACAATAATTCCTGGTCCAGAGTACATACCCTAGGATTAATGACTTGAATTATCTGGGTGTTCCATCATGTTACCAATCCCCCTGATCTTCCCAAGGAATATAGAGTTTTGAACTTCCATTCAGGAAGTAGCTTCTCCAGACAAGATTTTACCTCTTCACCCTCCCTCAGGGTTTCTTGTAAAATCAAAACGTCTAGGTGTTCCGAAGAAATCACCCTTTTTAAGGCTGGTTTTTTAGGGCACCAACCAAACCCCTGTAGTTGAAAGACATGCACTTCATCTCGAAACTTTTCCCCTGGGCCTCACGGCTCTAAGTTCCCTTTAAATCGACTATTTTTTTCTGTCCAAAAGGTGTATCCTCGCTTTGGATTGAGCTTTTGATATCAAATATTTTCTCCCACAACCTCCTATATCAAAAGACGAGATCACTTCCTTTACCGACCCTCCCGAGGGTTTGGTTTCCTTCTTGGATCTAAGGAAATAATAATTTGTCATAGTCTTGGTGGAGAAGGAAGATGAAGAAGAATCATCTTCTATACAACAAAGTCACTTTGGGGAAGGTGGGTCACCCGAAGAAAAAACCTTCTTGATAGGGTCCGATCCTCTCCTGGTTTGTGGAGGGGGGCCGATATCTATGGAAATTTTTTTGAGAGCCTCCATCCACTCATTGCCTTCTAGAGTAATATTTTTAATTAAAACAATATTATGAGGAGAAAGAGGTAAAGGATTACCCATGACCAGATTCTTTGTGTTTCCCAAGCCAAGTTTCATAAGGTTTGTAGGCTCAGATCCTTCCACCGCTTGTCCAATAAGAGTATCAAGGCTTTCCCGCTGACGAACTTCTTTGTGAGCATTTGAAGGCCGCTTTAAGTCTATTGAATCTTGTGCTTCATCTATTGTAGCACATGTATGTCTTCTTTCCTCCTCCTGAAACACTCTCTTCCCCTTGTCACTGTAGTAAGTTCTTCCTCTGGTTCTTAAAGGAAGGTGTCAATTCATCACCAGATGCCCATACTAATGGCATCTGCGGCATCTAAACGAGACACTTTCATAATCCAAAATCTGTGAATGAGTATAGCTTCCCCAACTTAAGTCAATTTCTTCTCCTAGTCCTTATCTAACATTCAAATTGACTAAAATACTTGCTACTTTCCTTTTTTTTGTTTCTTCAAAGGATAAATCTGCTTCTAAGAATTCCTCCAAAAAATTTCCCATGGCTTTGAAGTAGTCCAAGGACCAAAATTGTAGCGGCAATGCTAGAAAATGAACCCAAACCATGATTTTATCCTTTTTTTCTATGTTGGCATCAAAGAGGGGGTTCCATGGTTTTAAGAAAAGAGGGGAATTGTTGACACTCCAACTTTTTCCAAGAACCCATTTTGCATGATCTGGTTGAAGGAAGTTAAAAGCAAACTAGTTCCTGTTTAATTCAATGATATATGGGACATATACAAGATGCTCTTTCCAAACGGTATGTGCCCAGTCAATGATGGATTTGTGCACAAAGTATCTACCACTATCCCTCCCGACTAGGGTCTGGTTTGTCATTTGAATAACAATATTCATGCCTACCTCTTCCCTGAGCACGGGATTCCCCACTTTTCCTTTGTTTTTTAATCCTTTCCTCTTATGTCTCTGCCCAACGCTGACCCTTATCCTTTGTTCCTAAGGACCGTCAAAGTAGTTTGTAGTATTTTGTGTTGTCTGTGTGAAAACCCATGTGTCCTGGACGAAACCGCGTTGTTCGTCAACGTCAAGGAGAGCCGAGATAAATCCCCTGGAGGGGTTAGTCTTGGTCTGGTCTACCGGTATACTAGGGAGTCGTGAGCAACAACTCTCCGATATATTTTGTTCTGCACTTGTTTCTGAGCAGGCCTTTGACCCACGTAGTTTTAATCCACTTCCAGTGTCCTCCTAACTAGAAAGGGGAGGAGAGAGGAAAAAACCGCCTTCTGTCTGTGAGATCCAGTCAAAAGCTAGATCATCCAGAGGGCTAAGAGAGGGAGGAATTCCTCCTTTTGAGTTTAGGTGACCATATGCCAGAAACTCTAGGAAATTCCCAAAGAAACCTTCAAAACCCTCATTCCACAAAGAAGGTGAAAACAAAGGGTGTTGTATCGACTTACCAAAAAGTGGAGGGGTTTCTTTGTCAGGAGCCGGATGCAGGGCCTGACTGTTAGATGTTTCCTCCTCCACGTGAAGTCCCATACCTCCACCTGTTTCGAACCAAAAATCTTCCTCGCTTAGATGTTCCCCTATGGTGGCCACATGGTCTGGTAACTTCTCTATTTTTTCTCCCCGTATCTCCACGTCCACCGTTCCTTGTGCTGGCCAGAAACTGAGGGGGGAGCATTGTAGAGCTACAACACCGGATTGAAAAAGAGATTGGGAAAAAACCGCTCGAGGACTTCCAGATAAACCACCACTCTTAAACCTTGACCTCTAAGTTTGGGTTGTAGATCATGGGCCATATCAACTAACCCCAGTCGCGGACCGCAATTGTGATAACAACCACAGAGTCCATCGTCCCGGTCTACTAAGTTTTTATCCAATATATTATGTTAATGAGATAATGATCAATTAACCACATCCATGATATCTATGATAATTGGATGATTCACATTCATGTTCTTAAGAATTTTTACTATGCACTTTTGAGGAAAAGAAACATATTCTAGGAAAAGGCATCTCAACTCTCGAGACATTAAACATTTTCATGTCTCCTTATTGGAAAATTTTGGCTCTACAATTGATGGACAACATAATTTTGGGCACAAATGTAAACTTTTTGAGTGGAAGTTGGAAAATATTTTAACCCAATGTTGATGAATCCTTTATGATTCAACCATGTTGCAATGAGGCTTTCCGAAAAAAAATTCCAATTCAATGTCACTTTCAAGAACATCTTCCCCGATGGAGTTTGTTCATTGCATTAATTCTTTCCAACTATGTTCTCCCTTTTATCTCAATGGATATCTCAAGTTTCTTTGTAAGGCAGTTTTTGTAACTCAAAGTGTCCCTCTAATTTTTTTCAAAATTTCGCTAATTCTTTCCATTTGACTTCTATTTCGATTACCTTAAAGTAATCCTCAATTCAAATAAACATTTGTTATTATCGTCAACCTCATCAATCCATCAATTCAATTTTGCATTGTTCATAATCATGCTGCCAAAGTTAATATTTACTCCATGCATTTTATCTAAATCTAAACATAGTTTTATTGAGGTGTTTAAAACCTTGGTCACTATTAAATGGGGGTTATTATACAAAAAATGTTTTATTTAAACTACGGTTGAGTTTAACGTCTACTTTTTGATAATAAACACATACCAAGTCAAGCTAAGACTTAGTATCAAGAGTCAAAGTTAAATCGAGAGATTTCTTTAAAATAAATTTCTTATCTATTTTTCTTTAGCTTATCCCAGATATTACAACAATGTTATTGTAATTCTTTGGCTTATAAGCTCAATTTACCGATTCCACACTCAACTTTATGCTAACCTCCCAATGATGACTTTGTAAGGGGTACATGCTTTTCTATCATTTTTTAAGTTTAGGTTCTTCCATATAAATCCTCAAGATATCACTTCAAAGATCCATAATCATTTAACCATGTTTTATGACTCTCAAATACTTGGAGGTCTATTTTAGGGATTATTGATTAGGTGTGTTTGCGAAGATAACATACTATCGTACTCCAACAAATGATCTATTGAAGGTACCCAAAACATATTATCCAGGTTGAATTTGACATCCATCTTCATCATCTTAAGAGTATCTTCAAAGTTATTTCTCACCTTCTTATGTCACTAATCCTAGAAAGTCCAACTTCAAGCTAAGAAACATGTGCTTTTGGATATCAACCCTTATAGGGACCTTCAAGATATTATACTAGATTGATTAGCTTATTTCAATATTGCTTAATAACTAGAGGCATTGAATGTCAAAATGTTATTGGTGTTACAAGCACAGATGATACTAGGTTAGTGAGATAGTGCACCTTGGCACTAAGGACCATAACACCTCATTGTTGAAAGGCAAATTTGACATGCCGTCAACTCGAAGAATAGATCCAGTCCGGGGTTGTCTAAATAACCCAAGCCGTTTGGTGTAACCTATTCTGACGGGTTTAATGGCTCTATTAGACAACTAAAGTCCTAAAAATAATAAAATAAAAGAAACTAACCTAAAATATATGATTCTAATAAATGATATATTACTAACTAATGTTTATTAAAAATAAATGTGAATATAAAAAATATATATACATGTTACAAGGTTTGCATGAAATCTTGCGAAAATGATTGTTTGATAAGGTTTTTGAATCAAATATGAACATTTTTTTTTTTTTTTTTGAAAGATATTAAACAAATAAATACTAAATGAATATGATTGAAACAGTGACACAAAAACAGTCAAAGATAATTAATGTAATCATTGTTTCATTCATAAACAATTTAACTAAATAACATATAGAATAACGTGTAGCTTATCAAAGAAACTGGTATTATCTTTATGTGTTGTATGAGCTTCTGCATGTACTGTTGTTAAGGGAAACCTATAATAAAACAATACTAGCACTTCCAGATTAAATTCAAAGAAGTATTTGATATTGGAGTAAATTAATAACAACAGAAAGACAACAAATTAAAAATTATGTGATCTTAAGATAATCAATATTTAAGAACGAAAGAAAACTCAATTCTAAGTATTGATATCATCCATCATTTAACATTAGAAATACATTTCACATTAATCAAATGATCGATTGATAACACATAAAAAATGGAATAAGAAGTTATGTACATCATATAACATTTAACAGTATGAAAACATCATATGATGACAAGCTAAAGCTAAAATCAACCATAATAATATTCTCATAATATAACAGTAATAAAAGAATGAAATGGAGTAAGCATCACACAGGTCTAAAGACAAAGATGAATTGTTTTCCCATACTCTTTCTCTAATTCACATGCTCATATTGTAGTCCTGGAAGAACTTTTAAGATAATAAACTCTTAAAGATTGAAAAAACTAATATATAAATGATAATAATTAACCATGTATTGATAAAAAAGACTAAAGCTAATTTAAATCAATGCATAATCAATTATTAAAAGAATATGAAGATATTATAATGAAAATAAAATCATTTTACTCATAAGACAAAAGCCATTAAGCAACCTGGAATTCCATATTCTTCCTTGAAAATACTCGTCCATTCTCCCAAAAATTCCAACCATCCATTACTCCATTTGAAAAGAAGAAAAGTTTACAAAATAAATAATATACAAAAGAGAAAGGATTAAAATCGTAGTCTCCAATTCTTGGATCTCTTTGGCAATGATCTTTCTCATATATTTATACAATGAATGAACAGTCTCGGCGTCACTATTAATTTTTGCCACCTGAAATTTTTCTCGTAAAGAGACATCACTATCTCTCAAATCGTGCATTTTTTTGGGAAACTTTCAATGCAAAAGGTAAATGGGTCCATTTGGGTTCTGGGTTTTCAACCGTTTCTTCAAATTCCTCACGGTTTGGCTGCAATCAGTCCTGCAAAATCGTCTTTCTGATCTTGACGCCTTTCCAAATTGTATCTGTTGTTGCTCGTAAAATTATTTGTAGCAATGTAATATTATTTTTGGATCAATCATCTTGAACGTATTTGGATAATAAAATCAAGCCATGATCATATTTGTATCAAATAATTGATAATAGAAACCTATGAAACAAAAAGAAACCTAAATTAATAACCTAAAAATTGTGAATAAAACAAAATCTAGAACAATAAAATAAAAAAAAATGAATTTAAACTAACTATAAGTTCTAAACAAACATTGTTTATATTTTTCTTTCAAATATAAACTAAAAATTCTAGAAGCTTCAAGTTAATGGAGAAGAGAGAAATATTAATTTTGGTTTTTTACAAAATCAAACAAATGATAGATAATTGATTTATTATTATTATTTTTATTTTGAAATGAGATGCAAAATGAAAAAAAAAATTAATTAATTAATATCACCAAATGATTTTATGAAAATGAGAAACCAACCAAGATATTATTTGATGAAGTATTGAACCCATTATTCAAAATAGTCAAACTTGCTAATGAGCAAAATAAAGAACACATAATCATAATTTAAACGAAAGTAAACAGTTGATAAAGATTAAAGTTTTTGTTTAAATTGAGATTTTTATGCTCGTTTCTAAATTTTGACATATACTCTTGTAATGAATGTCTCATACTATAGTGAATGTCTTAAGTTTGTCTCAAAGAAAGGCAAGGTATAAAACTATTTGAAAATGTTGATTCTGTAGCTCATCATAATTATCAAGATTCTAATAGGGGTCCTTTAAATTTTGTAAAAATTTAGGGCCCAACAAATGACGACTTACTGGGTGAAGCAGTTATCTCTGATCTAGTAAGATTTCATCTCAGGAAAAAAATAATAAGACTTATAAAATGATTTAAGCTCCTTGAAATAAATTCACTTTGAGACCATAGAGTATTAAGATAAGCTCAATGTTATTACCAGACAATAGAATTTTATTTGCAGAGGATTATAACCTGAAACAATGTCTTAATCAATGAGTCACAATGTTTATAAAAGAACTCCAATACTGTTAGGAGTAGGTTAATTATACATGGTTTATAATTAACCATGTATTTTATCAATACATGGTTAATTATTATCATTTATATATTAATTTTTTCAATCTTTAAGAGTTTATTATCTTAAAAATTCTTCGAGGACTACAATATGGGCATGTGATTTTGAGAAAGAATATGGAAAAGTAATTCATCTTTGGCTTTAGACCTATGTGATACTTATTCCATTTCATTCTTTCATTATTGTTGTATTATGAAAATGTTATTATGGTTGATTTTAGCTTTAGCTTGTCATCATATGGTGTTTTCATACTGTTAAATGTTTTTTTTTTATGTCTAGCAGAATCAACAACTAGTTGGGCACGTGTTCGCGTTACACGTGGCCGTGTTATCCAACTGCTACCACTATAACCTCCAGGTGTGCCCACGATGCCCCTTACGCAACACACATTGTAAGTCAGGGGGGAGTTGAACTCGAAACCTCATGGAACTTCATTTTCATGGCACTTGCCAATTGAGCTGCCCCCCAGGGGGCTTCATACTGTTAAATGTTATATGCTGCCCATAATTTCTTATTCCATTTTTTATCTGTGATCAATCGATCATTTGATTATTGTGGAATTTATTTCTAATTTTAAATGATGGACAATATCAATACTCAAAATTGAGTTTTCTTTCGTTCTTAAATATTGATTATCTTAAGATCACACGATTTTTAATTAGTTGTCTTCCTGTTGTTATTAATTTACTCCAATATCAAATACTTCTTTGAATGTATTCTGGAAGTGCTAGTATTGTTTTGTTA
>ML779801.1:159872-176399 GCA_009831015.1 Picea engelmannii
ATCTTTAAAAAAAAAAAAAAAAAAAAGAAGTGTTGTTCAGATTTGATTCGTAAACTTGATCAAACAATCATTTTCGCAAGATTTCATGCAAACCTTGTAAACCATATATAAATCGTTCATAATCATTTGTATATTCACATTCTTAGATAAATATTTGTAATTATTGTGTTGATTGTTAGAATCTTTTTTTAGTTAGTTTATTTCATTAAACCTGTCAGAATAGGTTACACAAAATGGTTTGGGTTATTTAGACAACCCCGGACCAGATCTATTCTTCCAGTTGACGACATGTCAAATTTGCTAGTCAACACTCATTAATGCTTGTTTTTGTAGATTACAACTACATTCTTACCGAATTGTTTATCACCTTAATTGTCATGGAAGAGCATTGAAATTATCTTTTATTTTAAAGCAATATTGTTAATCTTTTTTCCTAGCAAAACTATTTCACATATTGCATTCCATTTTCCTTTGTACTCATTCTTGTTGAAGACAAAGAAGTTGTGTAGAGCTTCTTGTTAATCCAACTAAAAAATTGTTGAATCAACATGGAATGCAAAACTAGACGTGGGCCTTCTAACATCTACAAAACCAACCCACTGAAAATAATTAGTTATAATTTGTATTAGTATTTAAATGTTTACAAGAAGCAAATAAATGTTAAGTTTCGAAAGATTAAAGTTTATTAAAAGACTATTAAATTCTTCTTTTGACACATGCCAACATAGAGGTACTTCGGAATTCAAACAAAGAGTAAAGCTTACACAATTATCAATCTGAAATCGATTGTCAATCGTCGATCAAGAGGTTTTGGGGTGCTTGGATCTCTCGGGTACCAACAATGGGGTTAAAATCCAAGCTTTTTGCCGCCCGAAATTGCTAATGATCATCGATTTGCAGGGTACGTGGACGACAGGTTTTAAATAGGAAGCACGCGTTCCCAAAAGAGTTACGTTGGGTTCTAATCATCACAGAAATACAAAGCTTCCTCAAACGGACAATCACCATTACAAAGCTGGAGCAGATTCCTGTTTCATATGAGGGATTCAGACTTGAAAAGGTCAGAATTTACCTGGTTGCTTGAATTGCATTGAGGGTGTGGTTGTACTTCTCTGTGGTTAAAGTTCCCATATATATGCCATCTCTTCAGTTTGTCAATTTCTAGGGTTGTTGATAGGAATCGTCTGATCACATATGAATGCTTCAAGGGTTTTCGTAAATAGAGAAAAAACAAGGGAACCCAATTGCATTCTTGAAGTCCACACTACTGTTTTGCGTCTGCACCAATAGGCCGAAACCATTATCAATCGTATCACATCCAAGATATATACCCATGAGCTGCACCAATAGGCCGAAATCCTTATCAATCGTATCACATCCAAGATATATACCCATGAGCTAAACCCGATAGCAAAGGCTCGATCTCGAACAAACTTGCAACCCAATCTCTTGGCCTTTTCAGGCACCTTTTCAGCATATTCCAGACACGTATGAAAAATGTGGAGAAATGGAGAAGGCGCGTGAATTGTTTGGCAAAATGCACCAAGAAGATGTGATCATCTCGTGGAATGCTATAATTGCAGGGTTTGCACAGAAGAGGTTTGTTGACGAGGCCCGAAGACTCTTTAACTAAATGCCTCAACGAGACGTAGTATCATAGAGCGTGATGATTGCGTGGCCGTGATAACATTATAAAGAACCCTCTATTTGATGCTGGGCTTAATCACTGGACTGAAAGGGCCTGTAGTATTGTGTTTCTTGATTTCACTAAAGGAGAAGTTCTTCCTTCAAGTGGTCAACATTTTGCTTCTGCAACAGGTCAAACACAAAGTTGGCATGGAATCCAACAAGACATAACTGGGTCACTGAGAAGAAAATGTTCTTATGAAGTATCAGCGATGGTTCAGATATCTAGAAAACTTGCTTCTGCATAGGCGCTAGCCACTATATGGATTCAAACCAACAACCAAAGGGAACAATATATTACTATGGGCAGAGTACAGGCCTCTTCAATAGAATGGTGCCATTGCAGGGAAAGTTCCTTCTGAACCTGCCAAAGCAATAGCCTATTTGGAAAAGCTTCCTCCTGACATTGATATTCTTGTTGCTAGTTTCTTAATGCACCCTGCAACAAAGCCATCTCCTTCACCAGCTCCTACTATTGAGAATCCTTCTTTTGGGCTAAACATTCTAGAGAACAACAATATTTTTGATCGCCTGAGAGGGTGGTATCCTCTAGGTTCATGTTCTCTCAATATAGCCACAAGTTCACCTCACAGACTTCCTCCAGCAACATAGGAATCACTCGGGTGGCAACAATCCCTAAGTGGTAGCTATATTCTTGTCAATAATCGCAAACAAACCTAGGAAGGCCCAGCACAAACATTTACAGAGAAGCTGAAGTTGTTTTTGACATTTCAAGTGTCTGCTTAGATCCATGTAGGCTGTCCTGGGAATGGAGCTTATAAAATTGTAACGACATCACAGGTAAATTAGGACTGACATGGAAATTGAAGGAGGTCTGTATGAGCACTATCTACTTTTCAGACATAATATGCAGAGTGTTGTTAAAGAAATGCTTGGAAGTGAGTTTTTGGAAACTGTTATTTTAGAACATTCAATTAATGGTTCAGATATTGGGGCTACTCTTCTTGCTGGAATTAACTCAAGGTATTCAAAGAAATCTTGATGCATATACTACATACATTAGTTGAAGTACACTATCAAAACTATTTACTACTGTAGCCACAGAAGTCTAATAAACTAACTTGTGATACATAGCAATTAATTGTAGAGCGGATTCTCAAAACTCCTGTCCAAAGCATCTTTATTTCCTCGTTTAGTTTTGCTACATAGACATAGCAATCATTTTGGACGCCATTGCCTCGTTTCCTACCATTTAAAATATCATTTCGTCAAATGTAGATGAAGGAAACTTGAGTTAAACGATAGATATGTATATGATCTATCACAGAAAAGAGCACATGAGCAGAGTGTCAGAGTATATGGGCAAACAAACAGAAAGCAATGGAGAAATAAGAGAAGCACTGCTAGATTGGTTGATTGAGTTACATTACATATTTGGGTTGATGTCAGAGCCATTTCATCATACCATAAATCTTCTTATAAATATGTTTATATTCTATTTGTATCAAGAAGCAAAAATCAATCAATGGGTGCCATTGCAATATTTTTAGCTTCTAAGTGAGAGGAAATATGGGGCTATGAAGATTAGTAACTTTATTAACATCTAGAAAATAAATTTTAGAGAGAGCATGAGATGGTTGCAAATTCTTTTTGACTATGCTTTTGCTTTTATCAACAAATCAGAAATATGAGAGAAGATGAGAATGGCCAAGAATCAATTTTTTCACACCTAGGAAAGAAGATGGAAAAAATATCGGATACAGTTGAACTAGTCAAGTTAGATCACTCCCATGCTAGCTAACTATTTACCCATGGTACTGAATGCATCAGGTGTTTTTATAAGGAGAGTTGTTATTGCGTGCAGTAATAACTATTACTATGAAGTTTACCACCATTTGAAAAAGCTGGAGATACGGGAAAAGATGTGGAAATGATGAATCGCATGAGTAGATGTGGTTCCATCTAGACTCAGAAGAAACAATAATCCAATTACCTTCATAAGTTTGACAAATACAAAAATAATGATAAGTGGCATGTTCACAGTGACAAATAGCATTTGGGCAAATTCAAAGAGGTTTATTAGTATTTGTGGAGATAATGTGGCAAGTATAAAGATGCCCATTTATGAAAAATGACATAGATGGTAGAGTATATTTCCAGTTAAAGATAAATATGAAAAATGTTTCTAAATACTCTTTAGTTTATTAATATCATTTTACTAAAACTTGAGGTATCGAACCTATTCCAAATGACCCCATCTTTCATGCTCTTTTTAGAAGACCGTTCCACAAATGAAGGAAGAAAATTAGCATTCAAGCAAGGATAAAAGGAAACGTTGAATATAGAAAAAAGGGGGTTGGAGATTTTTGTAGCAGGGAGGCTGAAGGTGCTCAGAGCCCATAGGGCCCTATTTTTGCAACAGATTGAGGAACCAGCCGACGGATTCACCACTGATATTGCAGATTTCGTCCTCCTCTCTATGTTTATGCAATATTTCTTCAGTGACTCAGAAAAATCTTCTCTTCTGAGTGTCTATAATCTTCTGAGTGACTATAATGTTTTGTATGTTTTGTTTTAGTAATAAAGATCATTTTGCAGACTGGTTCTCATTGTTTTCTTTGCGGTTGTGACTAAATATTTTGTCAAATAATAACCAGTGAATTACATGTTATTTTTTGTGTATTAGATTAACTGTTTTTTAGGGCTATGAGTGAGTGTTTTCTTTAAAAGATTTATAATGGGTTCAACATACATGGCTTCCTGTTATCAATAAGAAGTCAATAAGAAAACCTCTTATTAGATATCAGATTGTGCAAGGGTTTATGTCACTAATGAGGTATGAGATTTCAGTGACATTGTCAATATGCGTTCTTGCATGCTATTTATTTCATTTGAACTTTCTTATAAAAAATACTCAGGACTTCCACTGTCTTTATTATTTCTGGTATTCTGTCATTCCTCAGTGCCAAGAATTGCTATGCCATTTCCACTGGAATTTGAGATATTTTTTCTATACCTTTCATTAAATATTTTTATGTATTTACAATGTTAGATAAAGGTACTCAATGGAAAGGCCCCGTTTTGATAATTTATTTCGAACTGGTTGCTTTCTATGACTATTATTAATTTTACATCATTATATTATTTATTAATAATTTTAAAATGGAACAACATGAGAAACAACATCAAATTTGGCTTCGTTGATGGGGAGCAAAGTTAAAATGTTTCATGACAAAATATTAGATTGCGAGTCCTAGTGGTGAACAGGAACAGAACAACACGCTGCTTGGTTTATTTCTAGAACATTTTTAATTAAATTTTTCAGTTGGCTACTCTAATCTATTGAAGATTCCACTAGGAACAAATCCATCTTGTTGAAAATAACAATCTTTATTGAATTTATTGCATAAATGGTTAAGTACATGAAGAAGATTTTCTTTCAAGAAATTGTGGTTTTGTTTCTTAGTACTTAGTGTTTTTTCTATGTAATTTAAAAAGATTTTTTTCTATTTTATAAATTGAGAGAATAATAAGTTAAGGATAATTTTAAGTTGAAAATTTATTTTAAAATGTAGAAATTTTGGCAAATCTTACTAGTCTTTAATATGCAAACTATAAAATGTTTGGCCATATTTTTGTAAATATATTCAAATTTCTAAGGATTTTAATAATTTTATTCTATAGAATTTGAGTGAATCACTTTAAAATAAAAATAAAAATTGATGAATCTTTTTTTGGGAAAAAACATGGAAAATTATCCCATGGGAGAAATTCATCCCCTAAAATTTTCCTTGTTATAAGCTCACAATTTTACCTCTTCGCTTAGAAAATGATGTTTTGATTTCTTCTTTCATTTTTCAGTTGAATGGGCCTTCTTCATCATTTCCTTTGAAAAACAATTGTGAGACTTTTATTGCATTGTCTTTTCAAAGATCACATGAACATGAATCCCAAATCTTTAGTCTTCCAACGAACAACCAATCATGTGAAACATTTGACCAAGAAAACCAGGTACCCACTCCTCAAGTTATTAGCAAACCTTCTTAGTAATTGGTAAATCCGCATCCTTGGGTTCTGACCATAAAGAAATCTCTCATTCTACCATCAATCCTCCATGACATGCCTATAAATTATATTAAGGGGCTTTGTAAGTTCAATGGAGATAATGGAATTTATGTTGAACAGCATTTAGAAGCTTTTAAAAATTATACAGATTATCTAGATCATGAACATGATGATGTTTTCATGAGAATGTTTGGTCATTGGGAGGAGATTATAGAGAATGGTTCAGAAACTTGTTTGTTGATTCTATAAGTTGTTGGATGAATTTTCATGACGTGTTCTTGGACCAATGGACAACAAAGAAGATCCATCATTATTACCTCAATGGGTTTTATTTAATGAAAAGAAGGAATGTTGAAACCCTTTCAGAGTTGAACAAGATATTTTAGATATTCTACCTCAATATGCCTATTGAAATTTATCCCTCAAAAACTGCTACTAAGGTGTATTGTGCAGCAACACATGAGCTTGATTTTTCTTGTCTTCTCAGAGAAAGAAGATCCTCTATGTTGGAACAAATGTTTAATGATGCTTTGGAAATAGAAGGAAACTTACAGGTTTGTGGGAAATTTCCAAACCGTCTATGAGGGTTTGATAATGAATGGAGAAATAGGATAGTTATATGAAAAGTTTGTTGTCCCAAAACAACATGAATAAATTTTTGTCCAAGAAGCATATCAAGAAAGACATTTACAATCTAAAGACATGAGGGGATTAGTATGTTCCTATGAAGTTAAAGGTGTTGGTAAATCTTTCCATTTCCTTCATAGATATAATAAGGATAAGGTAGATAAAGGATGTAAAGAGGAAGTTGCATTTGGAGAACATCAAGAAGAATTGTACATTCAACCAGAGAATCCAACTATCCAAGGATTTTCTAAAGAAATGGATGAAAAGAACGAGTGTGGGAGAGTTTTTCTTTTGGGTTATCAAGAAGAAATTTTTGTTCCTAGATTTGATAAAAGGGAGGTACTAGAATCTCGACATGTGGAGTTCAATAATTGTAAACCTATTGATGATACATATGAGGATGAGTTTGAGTTGGAAACAAAATCCTTATCTCATGTAGCATACTCCATAATACATATATTGCTCTAAAGATGAAGAAAAGGGGTTTGAAGAACAAGTTGATCACCAAAGTGTCACTGAAGTTTTTGAACAAAAGGAAGAGGACAACAATGTCAGAGATGATGAAGGGAGATGCATAGTTAAGACATGTTTCTCACTCTATGCACAAATAGATAATATTCCCATATCCACCTTAGTGAACCGAGAGTTTTTCATTAACAAATTTGAAGATCCAATTGAAGCTTGGTTGGAGCCTATTCTATCAAAAGAATAAACTTCTTATGGACTTTTGAAGATATTGTTTGTAGCTTGTAAGTATAAATGTTGTATTTAGGTTGGCTCACAAATGTTTAAGATAATAGTTTTAACTTTGACTAAAGGCCTTCATAGTTTTCTTTTTACAAACAAAAAAAATTCTTTGTTGCATTGGAAAGCTAAGTGTTGGCACAGGGGTAGACCTAGGGTTCAAGTCTAACAACGCACCAACAAAACTGAACTACTGGCCCTTACGACAACACCTGCGAAGTAGATGAAGTCTCACCAAAAATAGCAATAGGGGGGTTGCAGGACACAGGTGTCTACAACTAGAGGAAATGCAAGATGATTATAAAACAACAACGCAAAATAGCCTAGAGATTCTTAACAGTATTATGCTTAACTTCGACAAGAAAAATAACAGTGCAATAACAGTGTAAAAGGTAGTAAATAACAAAGCATCAACCACATGGAACAACAAGATTTTACGTGGTTCACCCTCTCCCTAGGGCTACGTCCACAGAACTGTGTTTAATAATAGAATAGATGAAGATATACAGTTCTATCTGCGCACTTAGCTGCAGATCCTTCTCTCTCTTCCTCTTTATTTCCTATCCCTGCGCACCCAGCTGTAGAGTCGATCTTCGCACCCAGCTAAAGATCCAAAATACAAGAATTCCTTAAAACATAACACTTTTACATATCAACACCACTATAACCTCCCATATCAACTCTTCTAGACCTCTATTTATACGTTCCACGACTCTTAGAAAACCATGGACCGAAGCCTAGGTGCCAAAAACCATGGGTCCACATAACCCTCATTTTAAGGAATTTGTCAACCTGTTCTTTCTTCTTCTCCACGAGGTTCTCCAAAGCACCCATTAGTGTCTTCTTCCACTAGCAGACTTGTCCATGATCTATCTTCTTTGTTTCTTTCTCTTCCTTGATCTTCTCTTTCAACGACTTACTTTCCTTTACTTCATTCCTTCTTTTATGCTTCTTTAACCACTTCAACCCTTCCTCAGTTTGTGTGCCTTCCGCGCACTTCATACTTTGTCTTTCTTCTTCCTTAATCTTCGCTTTCTTCCTTAATACATGACCAAGGGCCAACAGGCCCCCAACACTCACATGTGACTTGTCCTGAGTCACTGTAGGGTTGAGCCTTATGTATTACTTTGACTGCGGACTGCGCAGAGCAGCCTGTGTTTTCTCCTCTGTCCGTCCCTATCATGTGCACACTATCTTTTCTATGTTTGGTACCCAATTTCAACTGCACCCGGTACCTAGAACCTTCTTCCTTTTCTTTTACTGAGAGTTGTGAGGCATTTGGTTGTCACAATACAACTTCAACTGGCTCCCATTTACTAAACCATCATTCCATTCTCCATTAAGAGTCTTCAACTGCTTAGCTCCACCTTATGTAACATAGACAACCTCAAATGGCCCAAGCCAATGTGTCCTGAACTTTCCTGGTTGCTTCATGAACTTGTTGTCATATAAAAGTACCAAATCTCCTTGTTTAAATGCTTTCTTCTTGATATGTCTATCATGGTAAGTCTTTTCTCGTTCTGTTTGTACCTGCTGATGAAATCCTGCAATGAACCTGTCTTCCTCTAGTTCTATCAACTATGCGAGCCTGCATTGAATATCGCCAGTGTCATCCATACCTTTAAATGCTGCAATTCTTAAATTAGGAACCAAATATTCCATAGGTACCACTTCTTCCTGGCCATAAACTAACTTGAAGGGAGTATGCATTGTTAAATTTTTACAAGTAGTTCGATAAGCCCATAACACTGCTGGAATTCTCAAATCCCAATCATCTTTGTTAACACTGCAAATCTTAGTCATTGTTGTCTCCAAAATCTTATTGAAAGCTTTGAATGTACCATTCACTTGTGGGTGATATGGTGTGCTCTTCTGATGGTGAACTTCAAACTCCTGAGTCAAGGCTTCAATAGTTTTGTTAATGAAGTGTGTGCCTTGATCACTCATAAGGATATTCGAGCATCCAAATATGGTTATGATATCATCAAAGATGAACCACGTAGTTGTAGTTGCACTACATTCTTTAACTACTCTTGCTTCTGCCCATCTGGTCAAATACTTTGTAGCAGTGATGATATATCGAGCTCTTGTGTGCTTTCCTAGTGGGTTGATAGGTCCCACAAAGTCAATAGCCAATTTCTCAAATGCATGTAAAGTTAACTGAGGTGCTAAATACATCTCATCCCTTCTAGAAGGCTTCCCTACTTTTTGACATACATTACAGGCTCTGTAGTATTCCTTAGCATCCTTATGTAAAGTGGGCCACCATAGGCTAGCTTTGAGAACCTTCTGTGTTGTTGATTTCTCTGCATAATTTCCTCTTTTGATGCCTTCATGTGCTTCTGCAAGAATCAATGGTCTTTTTTACTCCATAACACATCTTATTAAGATCTCATCTAGTCCCATCTTATATAATTGTCCAACTATAAGTTGAAAATATGCAGCATGGACTACCAACTGTTTCTTCTTAATAATTGTATACTCGCGAGGTGTCATTCCTATGGACAAGAACTGGACTATCTCGGTGAAGTGATCATCAACTTTCCTGATGGCCAACAACTATGCACTTGGTAGTGTATCATCCAAACTAGTAGGTTCCTCTCCATGTTCTAACCTGGATAAGTGGTCATGTCCCTTATTCATTCTTCCTAGATTGACCATAATCTCAAAGTCATACTCCTAGAATAATAATAGCCATCTGCATATTCTTCCCCCCAACACTGGCTTGTTGACTAAGTACTTCAATGCAGAATGATCAGTAAACATCCTAAAATGTCCTCCCAACAAGTAGTATCTAAACTTCTGCAGCGCATATACCATATCTAATCCTTCTCTTTCAGTGGTAGTATAATTCATTTCAGATGTATAAATCTTCCTGATAGCAAAGGCTATAGGGTGGTCAATATCTCCTACACTTGGTTGTGCAAAAACTATTCCTAATGCAATGGATGAAGCATCGACATGAACATGGAATTCCTTACTCCAATCTAGAAAAACAAAAATAGGCGAAGTAATCATTTTATGCTTTAATGTGTGGAAGCTCTATTGGAATTCCTCTATCCATTGAAACTTACTATCCTTCTTTAATAGATTCTCCATAGGTGTTGTTATCTGTGTGTAACCCTTAATAAACTTTATGTACTATCTAGTGTGTCCCAATGCAGTGCACAACTGTCTAACCGAAGTAGGAGGAGGTAGATCAACAATGATGGCAATCTTGGAAGGATCTACCAACAACCCCTGCTTACACACAATGTGTCCTAGAAACACTCCAAAAGGTGAAAATAAAATACACTTCTTCAAGTTTAGGAAAATTTGACATTTCCTGCACTTATCCAACATTAATCTCAAACATTCAATATGATCTTCCAATAGACTAAAAACGGTCTAGACATCAAAGTATGCCTCCCAAAACTTATGTAAAAATTCCTTAAATGCTTCGACCACCACCCTAGAAAAGATGGCTGGTGCATTCTTCAAACTAAAAGGCATCACAATGTACTGAAAAGAACTCCATTCTGTTGCAAATGTAGTCTTATGTCTGTCCTCCTTAGAAATTATGATCTGGTGATAGCCTGAAAACCATTTGTGAATGAACAAACTTCCTGTCCTCCTACATTATCTAGAACTCCATCAGTAAAAAGTGTAGCAAATGGATCATGTAAACATGCATCATTCAATTTCCTTAGATCTACACAGATTCTGATTTCTCCTGTGTTGTTATCTTGGACCACCATAGGGCTGATCCATTTAGATTCTTCGACTGGTTTTATAATTCCTGCTTCCAACATTCTATCTAATTTAGTCTTAACTTTTTGCTTGTACTTGGGATTCAGTCTGTAAGGCCTCTGCTTGACAGGCCTTGCACCTGCTTTCAAAGGAATATTCATTTCTCCCATGGGCCCTTTAATTCCCTTCATGTCTTTGAAATTGGATGGAAACAAATCTTGATGCTCATGCAATAGTTCTGTAATCTTACTAATAGTAGCAACATCCCAATAGTCTCCAACATTTGTCAACTTAGGTGCTTTCTCTGTTCCAATATTAAACTTCTTAATTTTAATAGGTTGCCCAACAAAATGTAATTCAATACTTGGCCCATCTATATCTCTTTGTCCTTCAGTTTATGAAATGTTCGCATTCCAAGGGTCATCATCCTCATCAACATTAATATTATAACAACCTTGTAACCGCGGAAGAGGCGTAGTCCATTGATCTTCTTCTTGTTCAAGTGGGGGGTTAGGTTCCTCCTCAAAGACCTTCTGTATTACAATTTGTAAAGCCTGATCTACTGTGGGGTACTGAATTTCAAATAGGAACGTAGCTATAAAGTTCTGGGTCATACCATACCAATCTATAGTGACTAAGCATAGTTCTTCTTGAAGATACCAGTTGATATGTGTAGTATCTAAGGTGTTAATGAACTTATGTACCCACTGTTCTTTGGGAATGTTGCTCTAGGCTTCCTCACAACTTCGCACATGTTCCTTAGGAAAACTATGACATGTGTATCAAACTTCACAACCTTCAACTTGGTCTGAAAATTGCATTGTCAACAAGGTGTGACATTGTACCTATTAGCACTCTGTAAATTTCCTAGAGGTTGAAGAAGAAATCTATAAAGGATAACCTTAACCAACCACTTTTAAAGCTGGGATCTAGCCCTTCCAGCTCCAGAGAGGGATCTCTCTATGTGATTTATCTTTGTTTTTTGATTTCAGATATTAGGCTAGGTAAAGAAACTGTTGGTTCTGTTGTAAATAAGTTTTTGAAGTTGGTTGAGGTGTTCTACGCATCCATTGGGCTATGGGGTCTGTGTTTAAACAAATAATCAATACAACCAGAAAAGCCAAAGAAAACCTCCACAGGGCGAGATAATATATTCACTGGATCTTTATAAATTAAAATGATGGACAGAAGAAAAGATGAGGGAAATAACTTCAACTAACAAGCAACTAAAAATTTCTTAATTGAAGATATTAGAAGATAAACATATAAATCTTTAGAATCGGAAACAGGGTATCAGAGATAAATCCTGCAACATAACGTTATTCATAAAGATTAGATTCAGAAAACAAAATGAATACAGAGAAAGGAAAACATTTAACTTAGAAGATCAACATCACCAGTGAACATATGCAAGAATCCTGTAAATGCCTCTTCTTTATTAACGGTCAATCTCAAAAATAGTACAGCTTGATAGCAATAGGGTGTGAGAATCAACAACCCCCAATACTTCGAGAGTTGAAGTATTTATAATTCAAATTACAAACGTTCCTGTCATAACTGATCAGGACGTGCTCATTCTATTTTTAGTCTAACTACTTTAACTAATCAAAAACTATTTGATGACTCATTACAACTACATGCGGAAATTTCTGGGGTAGGCCGTTGGCAAGGTGTTTTCGCAATCTCTTCTGACTGGACCGGTGACTGGATGGTGACCGCTCATCTGCTAATCTAGTAGATCACACAGCTCTTCCCATATGATATGACCTGGCACTGTGACTTTGAGCAATCTCCTATACACTTCGTCCATGTCCGTATATTTAGCAAATGTAGGCTTGATTGTGAATATGTGTTTAATTTCATGTTGGATACTAATATCCAACTGCAAGGCCTCCATGAATGCTTTTCCTGTGATGCTTCCCTGTACACCTGCAAACTTGGAACTGTCTTTAGATACTTCAATCAACCTTTTCTTGTAATCAGGGAGTGTCATTAATTTGTCGTTAATGACCTTCAGACCAGGCAGGCCCTTCCTTTGAAGAGCATCTATCTTATTGAAAAACTTTTGCACTCCCTGATCCATGACTTGAATCTTCTCCTCAAGCTGAAGCATGAGACCTCGTTTGGTCAGAACCCTTTTGACTTCAAGTATGGTTTTTGTCCTATCCTCAATCTTTAATTCTTCTAGTTCCTCCCTGGTCTTTGAATTCAGGAACCTTATGATTTCATTCGCTTGGGTTGGCATGTCTCCCAATTCCATTCTGATTTTCTCAACATCTTGCTTAATCCTCTCGAGCAACTCATTTTGTTCAAACATGATTTGAACCATTGGTCAGATTTCGTTCATGGACTTGGAAATATCTGTCCACACAATCTCTTTCACCTTTGCCAGAATCTTTCCTGCCATTGTTTTTTTCTGGAGTTGTTGTAACTCCTTCTTGATTTGCTCATTCAGCTATTTCTCTTTGGATAGACTTGTCTGGAAAGAAGTCTTTGGCTCTTGGAGATTCTCCACTTATTTCTTAAGCCTGCCGATTTCTGACTCTTGCAGGTTCATTCTCTCAATAGACTTGGCCAAGTCTGTTGTTCCCTCTGGTAGTGGTATTGAAAAAGCTGATGGAATGGTTGTCACTGTTGTTGTGCTCAATCCTGCAATCGGGATAGCACTTAATGGGATGCCTTCCATTGTCTTTTCCTGCTCTCTCTCTTTTAGCAGTCTTTCCATCTTTGCCTCCATCTCCTTTAGCTGAGCATTCTGCTCCATGAGTAATTTTAACATCTCATCCTTTTCCCCTTCCTTTTCGGCTATCTCCTTTGCCTGTGGGTCCTCTGTGGGAGGGAGCTTAAGCTGTTTTCTTAAGGATGCAATGTCAGCATTTTTCTTTTTGATCATCTCTTCGGCAGCCTTGACGTTCGCAGGGTCGTAACCGATCTTGAGGACCAGCTCCTCCAACGTCTTGATTTTGTTATCTTTTGCGAAAGATGATATTTTCTCCAGCTTCAGTTGGGTCTGGGCATTGCTCAAAGCTACTCGAAATTTTGATGCAGAAGTTGTAGAGTGGGCCAAAGTGTGGAAAACCATCTCGCCGATTTGCTTGTGCAGATCCATCTGATCTGTTGGATGCATGTATTTAGCCTGAAACTCAAATGTGTCCCTTTTATAATCCGATATCACCTTGGGATCCGACACTTGTGCCTGGAGGTAAGCCATATGCATCCTACCTTTTTCTGTGTCAAATGCTGAAAGAAGCCTATGTTGAGTTGTGGAAGACTTCTTCTAGAACTGGGCATAAGTGCTGGTAGTAAGAGTCTGGTTTTTCTTCTTGATCAAATCGTACTTTTCAAAAATGCCCAACTTGGGCCCGATCTTGCTTGGCGGAGCATCTGTGGGAGAGTCTGTGGATTTTATAGCTGATGTTATTGCCTTGTGCTGACTTGAGCTGAAAGGTAGACTGGCGAGCTTGACCCCTGTGGTGGTCATTGTGGTGGCTGTGACTTCTTGCTCTACTGTCGTGCCCGTCGTTGAAACTGTCCTTGGCTTTTTGGAGTGCGCTTGAAATTCCTCTGATGACACCTCTGTTACACGAGGAGACGAGTCCTATCGGGGCCTCTTCTCCTTGGGATTCTGAGGTGTGGTAGTGGGTGGCGCGCTTGTCGAGGGCACATTCTTTTCCACCTCAAAAGTTGGTTCCACGTCCACCAAACTGTTGGGCCCCCATTCCGTCTGATTAGCAAATTTCTCGACTTCTGGCTTGGACTCATGCGCATATGGGGCATTCTTATTTTTGACTCTCATTTCAGAAATGATCCCGCAGGGATCATAATGCCAGGTGAAACTTGTAAGGAATTTCATCTCCCTTAACATTCTGTCTGCTTCATCTCCTGTGCCTCTGATATTGCATATGAAAGAACCGATTTTCCCTTTGATCCGCAATTATTGCTTCTTCTTAAGGGAAACAAAGTGAATATCATCAGAATTCATAATTTGCCTAATATATTCTAATGCAAAAATTCTCACCGGTACATATCTCGGCAGCTTGTAAGGTGCTAATTCGCACCCGTAAACTCATATCTCAGAGTGATTTTGATACAAGTACCAGTCTCCTGTCTTTGCGTCTTTCGAGAGGTGTAGAACTCTCTGGACCTCTTCATTTATTCGTGGCTCAGGCCGGCCACCTAACATACTCACCACAGGGTGGTAAAACTGGCCAATGAACGCTGTGAAGTCGTATTCAACCGAATTGCGTTTTGGAAGGGAAGTCCACGCTGTGACTGGTTGGGGCCTCCCGTCGGCGTCCATCTTCTGCATGGAGAAATTGAACCTATCAGCTTGAAATTAACAAATTGAAATTAACATGCCCTCTGTGGCGAAATTAAAAAATTGTTCATGGATGTTATTGGCTAGGAAAGTGCTGTAGTCGAACTGCGTGGTCGGTTGTTCATCGTTTGAGAAGATAGATAGAAAACCCAGGATGGGTTCATCTACCCATTGATCAGAATAGTACCCAAGTAGGGAACACTGAAGAAATAATTTGATTTCCTTTGGTGGAAAACAAGGAAGAAGGGTACGAGGGATTTGTGGACGGGAGCGGAGCGGAAGTGGGGAGAAAAAGCTCAAAGATCTGAGCTCTCTGAGGGAAAGTCATTTTCTGGTATAGTTCAGTGAGGACTTCTAAGCTGAACGGGGACGCGGATTCAGCACGAGTTATCTGCATCATCTGGTCAATATCTTCTGGGGTGATGAAAAAGAGGACGTCTCCAGATGAAGAAACAATGGCTTTCTGATCGGGGGCGTAATGGGCTTGGCATTTGAGGGCGAATTTTGGGGGAAGAGATACAGGGGAAAATTGGACTCCCAGAGTCCAATCTCGTCACTCTGGTCTAGGAAGACTTCCCAGAGCCATGTCTGCAGATCAGAAAAGTCAAAACCGCAGACGGTATCCGCAATCAAACGGTCTTTATCTACCAAGGGAACTTTTTCCAGGTCAACCGGAGGAGGAAGAAGAGGATTTTCTTCTTCTTCCGCTTGTCTGGGCTTTGACACCATTTCAACAACTGTACCTGCAAATAAAAAATACGTTAGTGGGGTCAACTGGACTGTAGGTGAAGGCGATGTGGAAGGAATGGAGGAATAAGAGGCTTCTGGCGCGAGGGATGAATAACGAATGAAAAGGGAAAACGGTAGTTTTATTCAAAATTGAGGTCGGTTTGGCACGGGATATACGGTCAGCATGACAATGGGCATATTATCCAGTTATTAATGGACAACGGCCCACTTGGGGTGATATGGCAGGTGACGGAGACCAGAGTAGACGGACGACTAACGTGGCAGTTTGTGATTGGGGGTAAAAGTCGCTAAAGGAGGTTGTTCATGAGTGAAGGGGGTTATGGTACTGACAACATGGACTGGCGGAAGTTATGAGAAGTGACCCGACCCCAGGAACAAGTGGACCAAGTGGGATCAGTGGAGGGTGACGTCCAGGGGCGACAGGATGTCAGGCAGCATGTGGAGGATGGGACTTCTAAACCAATAGGACAACGCCACACGTAACAAGGGGCCCTCCATAAGGGAAATTCATTCCGGACCCCCCCCCTTTTACTAAAAGCAGAATACCAAGGGGGGTCCGAAACCCATCGTGATCCATTGATATGCATGCTGGCTTCCTGACCGCGGATCTTAGCTCACTCTTTAATACCAATTCCGGACCCCCCCCC
>ML779801.1:176568-196130 GCA_009831015.1 Picea engelmannii
AAGGCAGAACGCAAGGGGGGGTCCGGAATGCTGTGTGAGTCGTTGATCTAGGCGCCGTGATCTGGACCATTGGAAATTGGATGTAACATAGGTCGAGAGCGGAAAAAGTCATGCGTAGGGAAAAACTTAGGGTTAGTGCATTTCTTATGGGTTTTCCAAACTTTGTCTTAGACACCACCAAGGGGACATCCCTTCAACTATCATTAGGCATGGGAGACATGGGGTGGCATCTTTAGCAATCTGGTTTTATTCAGGCAAGGCAGGCCAAGCAGTTAATCTACATTCTAACCTACTTTCACGAGACAAATAACCCAGATTAAACTGTTGGGTTAAGATATTATTCTTCCTAGGGGCTATCAGACCAGGATTAGACAGTCTGGTCAAATTTATTCACTAATTCTAACCTAGGGGTTGTCTGACCAGGATTAGATGGTCTGATCAGATGTATTCACTAACCTATCAACATTGAAAATTTAGAAGAACTTGGTCATGCTTGAAAGGTATGACCAAGTTACTATTATTGCATGGGGCTTTTTGTTTCAATTCTTTTTTCCCTCTTTTCTTTTCTTTTCTTTTTCTTTTTGCAAAATGAAAATCAATTGCCAATAAGAACACTAGATACAAATAATATCCATAACATCCAAGTCATAAGTTGATTCCCATAATTTATGGGGTGATAACAGCGGCTCCACCTGGGGATGGTACTTGCCTTGTTAAGTGCCAAGAATCCAGTTTCCTGGTCATTCTGAACATATCTGTCTAGTAGCCTTCATTGGTCTTATTCTCAGGAAAACTTCGAAAAACAGTGATCAGCAGCTTAGGGCCTTCTCTTCGGGCTTCAACCAACTGACCAATGTCCCTCATTTCAGAAAATGCAAGTAAAGACTGAAAATTAAAAATCGGTATGTACAATGGAGAGTGAGTTCTTCAAATCTCTTACTGAGGAGGGATATAATGTTTCAGCATTCTGCCATTCACAGGTGCTCCTAGTAGATCTGACCCATCGACATTGTTTAGCAAAAAGGAATTGTTTCCTCTGAAAGCTTGGATCATGTAAGGCCCTGTCCATAGATGATCAAATTTCCCGTGCTTTCCCTTGTCCTCGTTCCTGGCGTCCCATCTCAACACTAGGTCTCCCAGCTCAAAATCATCCTCCTTGGTTCGTTTGTCAAATATCTTCTTGATGTTCTCTTGGATGACTTGTGTCTTGTTGAAAACGTCTTCTCTGGTCTATTGCAGATGAATCATCTGATTGATTCTTCTCTGGGAGTCATTTGGCTCGGCTTGCATTTCTTGAAGTAAATTCATGACAGGGACTCCCAAAGAAGTTGGGAACACAGCCTCAATACCGTAGACCAACTAGTATGGTGACATACCAATTGACCTTTTGGTGGTCAGTCTATCTGCCCATAAAGCGAATAACATCTTATCATGCCATGATTTTTTATTCTCCTGCAATGTTTTCTTGATGATATTTACCAAAGTCTTGTTTGAGGATTCCGCCAACCCATTTCCCTGGGGGTAGTAGGCTGTGGAATGCCCCAAGCCAATGTGGTAACGATTGCAGAAATCAATGAGTTTATTCAACCAAAAGGCAGCTGCATTGTCAGTAATGATCTTTCTAGGACAACCAAAACGAGACAAAATATTATTTTCCAGAAATTTAATAATAACAGAGTCAGTGGCTTGCCTGCTTGGAACAACCTCGATCCATTTGGTAAAATAATCAGTGGCAGTGAGAATCCACCTATGTTGGCCCGAAGATGGAGGGTGTATTTCTCCAATGAAGTCAAGACCCCATTGTTGGAAAGGAGCCTCAACTGAAACTGGTTTAAGAGGTAGAGGAAGGAGTTTCATTTTACCCTCAAACAGTTGGCACTGGTGACATGCGGTCACTTTCTGATGTATATCTGCAAACAGGGTGGGCCAGTAAAATCCAGCTCTGAGTATTTTGTTGGATGTAACCTTCCAATTCAAATGGCCACCACATTCTCCTGCATGAAACTCCTGCAACACTTTGTCAGCTTCATCTTTCAGTAAACAGTTTAAAAGAATACCTGCAGGGTCTTTCCAATACAAATTTCCTTCTACAATACAGAATTTCAATGCTTTCAACTTTAAGAATCTAGCTTTAGTTTTAGTTAAACCAAGGGGAGCTTGTAAATTTTGTAACATGAATATAAGGTCTTCATACCATGGAGAGTTGAGAAAAACCTCTCTAACGTTTGGAGTCGCCATCTCGCCCTGTCCATCTGCCACATCTAGAAAATTAATGTCGAGAGCCTGAAAGTTAGATTTAGCCATCAGTTTAGCAAGGCCTTAGCCTTTGATCAGTTTTGTGGGCTTAATATCTATGTCATATTCTAGAATAACTGCAATCCACTTTCCCCTTCTCCCATCAGGGTTGTCTTGTGTCAGGATATCTTTTACTACCGCGTTGGGAACATAAGATATGATGTGAGAATGGAGAATATAGACCCTGAAATCCTTTATAGCCTTTACCAAAGCGAAGGCTTGCTTCTCCATGATATTGTAGTTCAGGGAAGCATCTCTTAAAGCTTTGCTGAAGAAAGATATGGGTTGTTCATACCCTTCACTGTTCTTCTGCAGTAATACGGCTGCTATAGTATGTTCAGAGGCGAAAGAAAAAAGATAGAAGTCTTTAGTGAAATCGAGACTAATCAAAACTGGGGCTTCTGTAAGTGCTCATTTTACCTGTTCGAAGGATTGCCTGGACTCAGAGTCCCATTTTATTTTTGCGTCCTTTTTGAGCATGTTTGTAATGTTTCGGAGGAGCTCGGCCAGGTTAGGAATGAATCTTCGAAGAAAGTTAATTTGCCCTATAAAAGACTGAAGTTCTTTAAGGTTTCTTGGATATTCTAACTTTAGTATGGATTCGATTTGGCTGGGGTCAATCCTGATACCTTCTTTAGAGATGATATGTCCCAGCAATTTTCCTTCTTCTAACCCAAAAAGACACTTCTTGGTATTTAAAGAAATCCCGAACCTTCTACACTTTTCGAAAACTTGTCTAAGGTGCCGCAGGTGTTCATCATCGGATTGGGAAAATACAGTCACATCATCTAGATAAACGACAATAAACTTACCTGCCTCTTCTATGAAGGAAATATCCATTTCCCTCTGGAAGGTGGCTCCTGCGTTCATCAAACCAAAAGGCATTTTCATGTACATGAAAGTGCCCCATGGTGTGGTGAAAGCGGTTTTTTCCTGATCGTCTGGATGAACTAGGACCTGGTTGTAGCCTAAGAAACCATCTAGCAGAGAAATTTGACTGGATCCGACCACTCTTTGCAGGAGGTGATCCAGTTTAGGCAAGGGGTAATTATCCTTCAAGGATGCTTTTTTCAGATTACGGAAATCTATGCAGAGTCTGATTTCCCCGGTTTTCTTACGTGTGGGGACTAAATTAGAAACCCACTTAGAGAAACGTAGAGGGACTATGATCTTGTCATCATACATTTTCTTAATCTCTTTTTCTATCAGGGGAATCAACTTGGGATTTATCCTCCTAAGTTTTTGCCTGAACGGTTTCTGGTCTTCCTTTATGGGAATCCTGTGTTGTATGATGCTAGTGTCATAGGCTTTCAGATCTTCATAGCCCCAGGCAAAAACGTCTGAATATTCTTTGAATAGTTCAATGTACTTAAGATTTTGTTCTGGGGGTAAATATTTGGACAGTTTGACCATCCTAGGCTTCTCTTTAGTTCCTATACTGCACTCCTCTACCTCTTGCCCATGAGCTTCTATTTTTGGTTTCCTAGCTACATCGTCATTGTCGAACAAATCTTCTAAAGGGACAAGCCCTCTAGGAAACACATTGCTTTTCAATTGTAAAATTTCGGCATCTATTTCGTCATCTCTTAACTCTCCTGAATCTACTGTATCTTCTGTCTCTACCATATTTACAATATTCACACTATCTATTTCAAATTTATAATTATTTACATTCTCGTTTTCATTTTCCACATCTATGTTTGTACATTCAAAATCGTTCTTGCATTGCAGAAAGTCCTCTATCTGATCGTCATTTCCAAACACTTTCCAATACCTGATATTATCGAGAACTGTCGGTCTACATTTCACTTCAACAGTGTATGGGCGAGTTTGGCGGAAAGGGATCTTGCAGGAAGCAGTTGACGTAGCTAATCCGTCAGCCAAAATATTCTGTCCCCTTGGCATTGACTACAAGTCCACCTCATTAAAACATTTCAAGGCATCAAGAACGACATTCCTGTAGGCTCTAAGGCACGGGTGTTTAGCGACATACTCACCTTTAATTTGTTTGATTATTAATTCAGAGTCACCCCTTACCATTATTTGCTTAGCACCAACCCTTTTCAACAGCTTCAGACCTAAGATTAAAGCTTCATACTCGGCAACGTTGTTAGTGCAGTGGAAATTTAACTTATAGGAATGATTTTCTGAATATTTGTTCTGATGGTTATGCAGCCAGACTCCAGCGCCTTATCCTTCTTTACTCACAGCTCCATCAAAATCCATGCTCCAGAAATCAGCAGGGAACTCTTCAGTGATTTCATTTTTCATCTTGGCTGCCTCACTGTTTTCTGGACCTTCATCTTGACTAGCTACCTCTTCCGCCAGCTGAATTTCTGTCTCTTCAGTATCACCATCATTGTACAAGATGAACGAATCTAAATCGGAATGAGCAGAGTAAAGGGGGTAATTGTGAGGTTTCTCTTGACTGCTGACCATATACTTCATCGGTGTTTCTCTATATAACCTCCTCTGTTGTCCAAACACTGGGATAGTAGCGTAAGACATATCCAGCTGCAGGGTTCATTTCGGCTTAGCTCCCCAGGACCTGGAGAGAAACATTCCATACTTAGGTGGAATTTCTGCAACCACTACGTCCATTACCATGATTTTAGAAGGGATCTGCACTAGGGTGATGCACAAATCTTTAATCAAACCAATACATTTGACTTTGCTGGAGTCAAACGAGTGGAGATATTTGTAAGACCTAGTTACCTCCAATCCCAGTTTTTCCATTACTGCTTTAGGCATTAAATTATGTGAGGCACCTGAATCCAGCATGGCGTTATGCAATATTGAATCGTGTATGTTCAAACTGATGTAAAAGGGAGCTACATCACCGGTATCATCTCGACCATTTACTTCAGGTCCGAAAAGGAGCTCGGGATGATCGTCAGTAAGGTTCACTGTGTCTGAATGAGTCACTGATCCAATAGTCAAGGCTTTGGTACCTATGTCAGGTTCAATGGATAACAATTTTAATACCTGTGAATGATAACCTCCTCTGCTCATCAACTCAGTAAGTGGGATAGGAATTTTAATTTTGGCCAATTCTCCTTCTAGGATGAACGGTGCAGGAGCTCGAGCTTGACTCATTAATTCTGGTTGGTCCACTATATTTTTCCGCTCAGGAGTATTGGGTTGATTAACAGGTGGGACTTCGGGCTGTACCTGTCTCTTCAATATGGTGATGTTTTTCTTCACCGGAGTGTCAGTTTTACCCTTCTCAGAAGATTTTTTAGCAATGATCTTCTCGGGATTTTTTTCAGTCTCCACTTCCTTCTGCGTTTCGGTCGGCTTTTTCGAGGAATTTCCTTTTGTCTCCTTACTTCGTAGATTGTATTGACGGTGCACCTCCAAAATAGCGTTTTCGAAAGCCTGTTGTCTTTCATCCTCGGCCTCCTCACTTACCTTTGTTCGATTTAGCAGAAAAAGTTCCTGCTCCTCTTGAGTAAGGAAAATGGCCTCATTGTCATGAATGCCCATGAGGTTGATATGAGTGTCCTCCAATTCCTCGGTTATTTCCCCCCCTTCATCGGCATAGTTTTCTTGCAGGGGAGGCCTGATCGGCTGATCATGAACTCTCTAATCCCTTTGATCTCTTTGATCTCCTGGATCTCTTGGATCTCTTTGATCTCTTTGCCTGATTTGAGGAGGGTTTCTTCTAAAATTGGGGTTTCGAATCTGAGGGGCAGGTGTGTTGTCTCTCGGAGGATTTTTGTCTGAAATATTCATTCTTTCCATCATAAATTCCACCGTTCGGGCCAAAGAATCCAGCTTGGAATCTGTGTTTGACGTGGAAGGTTCTTCTTTCATCGTGACTCTCCTTTCTGACCTTTGACGGGCTCGCTTCGCCAACAGGTTAGCCTCCACACTACTAGCGCTTTTCTGCATGTCTTCAAGGGTGGCAGCATTTCTTTCTCTTAATTGATAAGACATGTCAGCATCGAATCCATCAGGGAATTTAATCAAGGCCAAACCTTGGGGAGGTTTGATTTCAGTTGGGATTGCATTATACAAATTGTTAAAACACGTGCAATAATCTTGGACAGTTTCACCTTGGTTTCTTTTTATATTCTCGTATTCTGACAGTATCTGGAGAGGGTTTTTCTTTACCTCCCATCGGTCAAGAAAACTTCTTTGGAACGCGACAAGGTCAGGGATTGATGCAGTGGGTAAGGATTTGAACCATTTCTTGATGTCCCCTGTCAGACTCTGGGCGAACAGTCTCATTTGAACGTCGACTTCATCAACTTCATGTAAATCCAAGTAGTCGTTCATTTTATCCACATGTTGTTGTGCGTTTAATGTTCCGGTTGCATCGAATTGTGGAAGTCTAGTCTGGTAGTCTTGGGGCATGGAATATAGTGGTGCATCCAACACCAAAGGGGCATATCGAGCTTCCATGATGGGTGGAGGAGGTGGGACGACGACCTGGGTGATTGGAGAGGTAGCGATGGAAGGGGAAGTCGATGAAGGACTGGGCGGGATTGAGGTAGCGATTTGTAGTTTAGTCGTAGGAGACAAGACTCCGGGGGTTCGGGGTTGCAACGCAGTTGGGTCACAGGCGAGCTTAGATACAAACGTTTCAGACCGTGTTCTAACAAGGCTTCGTGGCGAAAAAAGATCAATATCAAGGTTTTGAAAGATATCTGGTTCTCCGGAAAAGGAAGGAGACTTACGAAGAGGAGTATAACTCGCTGAACTGGTAGCTAAGGTCTTTCGTCTCATTAACTGTTCGGGATTATCTATCACCGTGGAGGGTTATGGGTCTGGATGAGATCGAGTGTGAACTTTATTGGGAGCCAGAACTCTTTTTGGTTTTTATACATATATATTTTTTTATTTTAAGGTGAAGGAAACTAGGGGAGATTTATACGTTGACGTCGTCTAGCTTCCAATTGTTCCTGAGTAGCTATGTCTTGTTCAATGGCTTCCCATGAAAGTTCAAGTTCTTCCCGGTTATTGGCAGTTTTGAGGATTATGTCAAAAAGGTTTGATGCGACATGCGTTTGATTTGCTAGTCCGGGCTCGATATTAGGTTGTACTGCTGCAGGGACAGTCATGGAGGAACATCAGGAGTGGGAAAAGTTTCAAAGGGAAATTCTGAAAATGATATGTACAGAGTTAATCAACCTCTAATCATTACTTTCTTCTCAGAGTCAACTTTCTTTACGGGAGAGGAAAGCGAGGTATTCAGTTTTAGTTCCTTCCCTAGTGGAGTCGCCATTTATGTTAGCACTCTGTAAATTTCCTAGAGGTTGAAGAAGAAATCTCTAAAGGATAACCTTAACCAACCGCTTTTAAAGCTGGGATCTAGCCCTTCCAGCTCCAGAGAGGGATCTCTCTATGTGATTTAGCTTTATTTTTTGATTTCAGATATTAGGCTAGGTAAAGAAACTGTTGGTTCTGTTGTAAATAAGTTTTTGAAGTTGGTTGAGGTGTTCTACGCATCCATTGGGCTATGGGGTCTGTGTTTAAACAAATAATCGATACAACCAGAAAAGCCAAAGAAAACCTCCACAGTGCGAGATAATATATTCACTAGATATTTATAAATTAAAATGATGGACAAAAGAAAAGATGAGGGAAATAACTTCAATTAACAAGCAGCTAATAATTTCTTAATTGAAGATATTAGAAGATAAACATATAAATCTTTAGAATCGGAAACAGGGTATCAGAGATAAATCCTGCAACATAACGCTATTCATAAAGATTAGATTTAGAAAACAAAATGAATATAGAGAAAGGAAAACATTTAACTTAGAAGATCAACGTCACCAGTCAACATACGTAAGAATCTTGTAAATGCCTCTTCTTTATTAATGGCTGATCTCAAAAATAGTACAGCTTGATAGCAATAGGGTGTGAGAATCAACAACCCCAAATACTTCGAGAGTTGAAGTATTTATAATTCAAATTACAAACGTTCCTGTCATAACTGATCAGGACGTGCTCATTCTATTTTTAGTCTAACTACTTTAACTAATCAAAAACTGTTTGATGACTCATTACAACTGCATGCGGAAATTTTTGGGGTAGGCCGTTGGCGAGGTGCTTTCGCAATCTCTTCTGACTGGATCGGTGACTGGATGGTGACTGCTCATCTACTAATCTAGTAGATCACATAGCTCTTCCCATCTGATATGACCTGGCACTGTGACTTTGAGCAATCTCCTATACACTTCGTCCATGTCCGTATATTTAGCAAATGTAGGCTTGATTGTGAATATGTGTTTAATTTCATGTTGGATACTAATATCCAACTGCAAGGCCTCCATGAATGCTTTTCCTGTGATGCTTCCCTGTACACCTGCAAACTTGGAACTGTCTTTAGATACTTCAGTCAACCTTTTCTTGTAATCAGGGAGTGTCATTAATTTGTCGTTAATGACCTTCAGACCAGGCAGGCCCTTCCTTTGAAGAGAATCTATCTTATTGAAAAACTTCTGCACTCCTTGATCCATGACTTGAATCTTCTCCTCAATATGAAGCATGAGACCCCGTTTGGTCAGAACCCTTTTGACTTCAAGTATGGTTTATGTCCTATCCTCAATCTTTAATTCTTCTAGTTCCTCCCTAGTCTTTGAATTCAGGAACCTTATGATTTCATTCGCTTGGGCTGGCATGTCTCCCAATTCCATTCTGATTTTCTCAACAACTTGCTTACTCCTCTCGAGCAACTCATTTTGTTTAAACATGATTTGAACCATTGGCCAAATTTCGTTCATGGACTTGGAAATATCTGTCCACACAATCTCTTTCACCTCTGCCAGAGTCTTTCGTGCCATTGTCTATTTCTAGAGTTGTTGTAACTCCTTCTTGATTTGCTCATTCACCTGTTTCTCTTTGGATAGACTTGTCTGGAAAGAATTCTTTATCTCTTGGAGATTCTCCACTTCTTTCTTAAGCCTGCCGATTTCTGACTCTTGCAGGTTCATTCTCTCCATAGACTTGGCCAAGTCTGTTGTTCCCTCTGGTAGTGGTATTGAAAAAGCTGATGGAATGGCTATCACTGTTGATGTGCTCAATCCTGCAATCGGGATAGCACTTAATGGGATGCCTTCCATTGTCTTTGCCTGCTCTCTCTCTTTTAGCAGTCTTTCCATATCTGCCTCCATCTCCTTTAGCTGAGCATTCTACTCCATGAGTAATTTTAACATCTCATCCTTTTCCCCTTCCTTTTCGGCTATCTCCTTTGCCTGTGGGTCCTCTGTGGGAGGGAGATTAAGATGTTTTCTTAAGGATGCGATGTCAACATTTTTCTTTTTGATCATCTCTTCGGCAGCCTTGACGTTCGCAGGGTCTTAACCGATCTTGAGGACCAGATCCTCCAACGTCTTGATTTTGTTATCTTTTGCGAAAGATGATATTTTCTCCAGCTTCAGTTGTGTCTGGGCATTTCTCAAAGATACCCAAAATTTTGATGCAGAAGCTGTAGCGTGGGCCAAAGTTTGGAAAACCATCTCGCCAGTTTGCTTGTGCAGATCCATCTGATCTGCTGGATGCACATCTTTAGCCTGAAACTCAAATGTGGCCCTTTTATAATCCGATATCACCTTGGGATCCGACACTTGTGCCTGGAGGTAAGCCATATGCATCCTACCTTTTTCTGTGTCAAATGATGAAAGAAGCCTATGTTGAGCTGTGGAAGACTGCTTCTGGAACTGGGCATAAGTGCTGGTAGTAAGAGTCTGGTTTTTCTTCTTGATCAAATCGTACTTTTCAAAAATGCCCAACTTGGGCCCGATCTTGCTTGGCGGAGCATCTGTGGGAGAGTGTGTGGATTTTATAGCTGATGTTATTGCCTTGTGCTGACTCGAGCCGAAAGGTAGACTGGCAGGCTTGACCCCTGTGGTGGTCACTGTGGTGGCTGTGACATCTTGCTCTACTGTCCTGCCCGTCGTTGAAATTGTCCTTGGCTTTTTGGAGTGCGTTTGAAATTCCTCTGATGACACCTCCGTTACAGGAGGAGACGAGTCCTGTCGGGGCCTCTTCTCCTTGGGATTCTGAGGTGTGGTAGTGGGTGGCGCGCTTGTCGAGGGCACCTTCTTTTCCACCTCAAAAGTTGGTTCCACGTTCACCAAAGTGTTGGGCCCCCATTCCGTCTGATTAGCAAATTTCTCGACTTCTGGCTTGGACTCATGCGCATATGGGGCATTCTTATTTTTTACTCTCATTTCAGAAATGATCCCGCAGGGATCATAATGCCAGGTGAAACTTGTAAGGAATTTCATCTCCCTTAACATTATGTCTGCTTCATCTCCTGCGCCTCTGCTATTGCAGATGAAAGAACCAATCATCCCTTTGATCCGAAATTGTTGCTTCTTCTTAAGGGAAACAAAGTGAATATCATCAGAATTCATAATTTGCCTAATATATTCTAATGCAAAAATTATCACCGGTACATATCTCAACATCTTGTAAGGTGCTAATTCACACCCGTAAACTCATATCTTAGAGTGATTTTGATACAAGTACCAGTCTCCTGTCTTTGCATCTTCCGAGAGGTGTAGAACTCTCTAGACCTCTTCATTTATTCGTGGCTCAGGTCGGCCACCTAACATACTCACCACAGGGTGGTAAAACTGGTCAATGAATGTTGTGAAGTCGTATTCAACCGAATTGCATTTCGGAAGAGAAGTCCACGCTGTGACTCGCTGGAGCCTCCCATCGGCGTCCATCTTCTGCATGGAGAAATTGAACCTGTCGGCTTGAAAATAGACGAACATGTAAGCTAGAATGGATGAATACCTGAACATGCCCTCTGTGGAGAAATTCACAAATTGTTCATGGATGTTATTGGCTAGGAAAGTGATGTAGTCGAACTGCGTGGTCGGTTGTTCATCGTTTGAGAAGATAGATAGAAAACCCAGGATGGGTTCATCTACCCATTGATTAGAATAGTACCGAAGCAGGGCACACAGTGAAGAAATAATTTGATTTCCTTTGGTGGAAAACAAGGAAGAAGGGTACGGGGGATTTGTGGACGGGAGCGGAGCGGAAGTGGGGAGAAAAAGCTCAAAGATATGAGCTCTCTGAGGGAAAGTCATTTTCTGGTATAGTTCAGTGAGGACTTCTAAGCTGAACGGGGGCGCAGATTCAACACGGGTTATCTGCATCATCTAGTCAATATCTTCTGGGGTGATGAAAAAGAGGACGCATCCAGACGAAGAAACAATGGATTTCTGATCGGGGATGTAATGGGCTTGGCATTTGAGGGCGAATTCTGGGAAATGATGAATTTGGGGGAAGAGATACAGGGGCAAATTGGACTCCCAGAGTCCAATCTCGTCACTCTGGTCTAGGAAGAATTCTCGGAGCCATGTCTGCAGATCAAAAAATTCGAAACCGCAGACGGTATCCGCAATCAAACGGTCTTTATCTACCAAGGTAACTTTATCCAGGTCAACCGGAGGAGGAAGAAGAGGATTTTCTTCTTCTTCCGCTTGTCTGGGCTTTGAAACCATTTCAGCAACTGTACCTGCAAATAAACAATACGTTAGTGGGGTCAACTGGACTATAGGTGAAGGCGATGTGGGAGGAATGGACGAATAAGAGGCTTCTGGCGCGATGGATGAATAACGAATGAAAATGCAAAATGGTAGTTTTATTCAAAATTGAGGTCGGTTTGGCGCAGGAGATACAGTTTGCATGACAACGGGCATATTATCCAGTTATTAATGGACAACGGGCCACTTGGGGTGATATGGCAGGTGACGGAGACCAGAGTATACGGACAACTAACGTGGCGGTTTGTGATTGGGGGTAAAAGTCGCTAAAGGAGGTTGTCCATGAGTGAAGGGGGTTATGGTACTGACAACATGGACTGGCGGAAGTTATGAGAAGTGACCCGACCCCAGGAACAGGTGGACCAAGTGGGCTCAATGGAGGGTGACGTCCAGGGGCGACGGGATGTCAGGCAACATGTGGAGGATGGGACTTCTAAACCAATAGGACAACGCCACATGTAACAAGGGGCCCACCGTAAGGGAAATTAATTCTGGACCCCCCACCTTTGATTAAAAGTAGAATACCAAGGGGGGTCCAGAACCCATCGTGATCCATTGATCTGCGTGTTGGCTTCCTGACCGCGGATCTTAGCTCGCTCTTTAATACCAATTTCGGATGCCCCCCCTCCATTAAAGGTAGAACGGAGGGGGGGGTCCGGAATTCGATGTGGATCGTCGATTTGAGCGCTCTGTTTCGAGCCGTCCAGATCTGCGCCCGAGTTATTACCAATTCCGGACCTACCCCACTCCGTTAAAGGCAGAACGGGTGGGGGGTCCAGAATCCAATGTGAACCGTGGATTCACGCGCTCTTCTCTAGACCGTCCAGATCTGCGCCCAGGTTATAACCAATTCCGGACGCCCCCCCCCCTCCGTTAAAGGCAGAATGCAAGGGGGGGTCCAGAATGCTGTGTGAGCCGTTGATCTAGGCGTCGTGATCTGGACCATTGGAAATTGGATGTAACATAGGTCGGGAGCGGAAAAAGTCATGCGTAGGGAAAAACTTAGGGTTAGTGCATTTCTTATGGGTTTTCCAAACTTTGTCTTAGACACCACCAAGGGGACATCCCTTCAACTATCATTAGGCATGGGAGACATGGGGTGGCAGCTTTAGCAATCTGGTTTTATTCGGGCAAGGCAGGCCAAGCAGTTAATCTACATTCTAACCTACTTTCACGAGACAAATAACCCAGATTAAACTATTGGGTTAAGATATTATTCTTCCTAGGGGCTATCAGACCAGGATTAGACAATCTGGTCAGATTTATTCACTAATTCTAACCTAGGGGCTGTCTGACAAGGATTAGATGGTCTGATCATATGTATTCACTAACCTATCAACATTGAAAATTTAGAAGAACTTGGTCATGCTTGAAAGGTATGACCAAGTTACTATTATTGCATGGGGCTTTTTGTTTCAATTCTTTTTGCCCTCTTTTCTTTTCTTTTCTTTTTCTTTTTGCAAAATGAAAATCAATTCCCAATAAGAACACTAGATACAGATAATATCCATAACATCCAAGTCATAAGTTGATTGCCATAATTTATGGGGTGATAACAGTACCCACTTCGCGATGTTATTCTTGTGTGTTCCCCACCATCTAGCTGACATTTCTTTCAAGGATTCATCTAGTGACAACAACCTCTGTTGTACTGGTAGAGTTCCTTCAAATTCAAATAGAAATGTCTCTAAATTATTTAATCCATCAAATGTAGGGAGATTACTTACTTCTATGCCAATCCAATGAATTTCCTTAGTCAATCTGGCACACCTCCGTGTAGAGACTTCTTACATTTGTTCTGCCAATTTTCCAATGCTTCTTCTGAATCTGACGAGCATGTAATTTCACTTCGCCAACTTAGATTTCCATCTGTTGTAGGATTAATATAATCTTGTTGTCCTATTGTCAGTTTATAGATGTTCTTTATCTAATAGGAGAAGTATTTTTCTCTTATAGGTTTCGTGTATCTGCGACCTTCATCAGGATCAAGAGGTGAAATGACCCTAAGGCCATCACCTTCAAATGTCATTCTTCTCCTTTTTTATGTCAATAACAGTCAAATTGTCGAAATCCAAATCAATACCCAACAACGAAGGATACGGACAACTATCACCAAAAATATCGATCACTTCGAAGTCTGCAAATGTCTTCACTTCGTCGATGTCCACAGGGACATGCTCTAGTCTTCCAAAGGGGCTCATCGCTTGCTGATTAGCCATATAGAGCCTACTAGGAGAATAAATCAATTTAGGTTTTCCCATCAATGCCCAAGTCTTCTTCGCCATAACATTCACTTTTGATCCCAGGTCGAGGACCACATAGTCCATGTCATAGTCTCCAATCTGAGAACTAAGGTGCAGTTCCTTGCTTGTCCTCCTTTTTCGATACTTGATTCACAACTCTACTCAGCAGAGGATATACTCTTCCAATTTCATATTGTCTTATCATGTGTTGTAGTTCCTGCACAACTCTTTCATCTTTAATCAAATCAATACAAGTATACAAGAAGTCCACAAGCTTTCCTACCTCTTTTCCTTGTCTAGGTGGGGAAGACTGATCAAATGCTGGAGGCATTTCACATTCCCTTACTTATGATTATGCCCTAGATGAAGAAGCATGTTCACCTACAAATTCTCTTCTTGCTTCTTCAGAAGTATGCTTTTCTTTCCTTAGATCAAACAATGACACCTTGTTTGAAGCTCTATTGATCCATGATCCATCTATAGTCTTTCTTGGATTCACCCTGTATTCTCTTGTGACAATGCCTCCTCTAGTAATAACATCAACTATACGTTCCTCATTGCAAGGTTCAACTGATATTTTATGGACTTGTTGGTTTCCACTTCGGTTTTCGTGAAGTTTAGCTAACAATACTGGACAGTCTTCAATGACATGGTGAAATGAATTACAGTAGCTACAAGTAGTATAAGGGTTCTGACAATCCCTTGCCAAATGACCTGGTTGGGTGCAGTTATAACAAATAATCTGACCTCGACCTTGACCCATGCCTCCTCCTCGTCCTCTTCCTTTGAACCCACCACGAGGGGTGAAGCTTCCTCTTCGTAGGGAATTGAACTACACAACATTCCCTTCTGGCTGTAATTCTCCTTGAATTCTATATGAATCCATTGACCTTTCATGCATGAGATCATAAGCCCTACAATCCTTCTCATCATGCCCCACAGATTTACATAATGTACAATAAATATTGATGGGTGTCTAGACACATTTCTACATACAATAACATTCACCAGGGTGATGTCTAGTTCTACATACCTCGCACCATGTAAAAGTAGCCTGTTTCAAAGGGTTAGGGGCTCCAGAGGCCAAGTATTCATTGAATAAAGGACAATGCTCTTTTTCATGGCCCTCTTCTTTACATATGATACACCATATGTCTTCTCTTTTCTCTTTTCCTCTGTCTTTATTCATGTCTTCAACCTGTAAAGATAAACTAGTTAATTGATTCAAAATCTGACTCATACTGGGACTAGATTCGCCTACAGGGGTTGCTTCTAGTTTCATGGAAATCCGTATTGCTTCAACCTGCAAAATGACCTTTTGTTGCATTAGAGGAACTCTAATTTTTGGCAGGAGGGAAGCGATGAACCATTCTTTATTCTGTTCGTCTAGAATCTGAAAACTTAAACAACTTGTCAAGGTCTTAAACCTCTGATCAAATTCCCAAACAGGTTCAGTCACCTTCTACTTGATTTCCTTCAACTTTGTAATGCACTACGACTCTGAATTAGGCTTCTTGAACTCTGCACTCAATGTAGTTTTAATGTCATTCAACACTCTAGTCTGTACATATGCTATAACAAACTTCATATACCAACTCAGTGCATGGTCCCTCAAGGTAGTACTAAACTGATTTCTCTTAACATCTTCGTCGGTGACTTGCTTAATGCTCCATACAACTTCGCATAAGAACCAGTGCTAGTCAGGATCCTCAGATCTATCTCCTCTAAAAATGGGTAAACTCATTTCATTTTCCATTGATTTTCCTTCATTTCTCAACTGAGTATGTACTGAGTACTTTGATTACTCTAGTTACTCTGGTTACTTGGTGCTGCTAAAACAACAGGAGGAGTAGAAATACTTACTTCGATAGTAGGCACAGTACCTGAAGTTCCTAGTTCTTCTTGGCGAGGTTCTTAAGTATCTACTTCCTCTTCCCTCTGAATAATCTTTGTCTAATCACTCTACTTCTTCTCCATTGTAGAATCCTTCGTCTTATGCTAATGGCCCATAACTTTTCTTAAACAGGTTCGCAAGAGGAATCTTTTTTAATGATATTCCACTACACGTGTGTCAAGTCTTTGTGTCACTGTCGCTGTATGAATTCTTGAACATTAGATTTAAGATCTGACTGATTATTGTATCTTCAAGATATTCTTCTCATGCAATAGCATCTTAACCTTCAACTTCAAAAAGTGTAGAAACTTTCCTCTAGGTCCCTTGAACAAATACCTCTCTGCTTGACTATATGATTCCACTCTGTCAATAGAAAATTTAGTAATGTACCTTCCAATAGTGTTGTCAAACCAGAGATCCACTGCCCTTGACACAACATTATCAACTTTCTTCACTTTCTTAATCAGGGCCAATGTCGAAACCACAAGTGGTCTAGATCTGATTTCAAACTAAGTGTTTGCTAGTCTGGCTAACCACCCGTACAACTCCTGATGAACTCCTGCAAATAAAATATCATGCACATCATTAAATATGTACCTTCCCAGCTAGTCTTTTGTAGTAATTCTAGGGTTCTTGTTCTGAGCTTCGGAGAAGTCCCTTTCTTGTTCTTTTATCCAATTCTGAATTTTTGTCTTCAATGGAAACCACCTTGACATTCCCTCAAGAAGATCATGGTTTCGGAAATAGAACCATTTGTTGGCACAGGGGCAGACGCAGGGTTCAACTCCAATAGCGCACCAACAAACCCTAACTATTGGCCCTTACGACAACACCTGCGAAGGAGATGAAGTCTCACCCAAAGTAGCAATAGGGGGTTGCAGGACACGGGTGTCTACAACCAGAGGAAATGCAAGATGATTCCAAAACCACAACGCAAAACAACCCAGATATTCTTAATAGTATTATGCTTAACTTCGACAGAAAAAATAACAATGCAATAATAGTGTAAAAGGTAGTAAATAACAAAGCATCAACCACATGGAACAAAAGTAATTTATGCACTTCACCCTCTCCCTAGGGCTACATCCACAAAACCGTGTTTATTGATAGAATAGATGAATATATACAGTTCTATCTGCGCACTCAACTGCAAATCCTTCTCTCTCTTCCTTTTTGTTTCCTATCCCCGTGCACCCAGCTGCAGAGTCGATCTTTGCACCCAGCTGAAGACCCAAAATACAAGAATTCCCTAAAACATAACACTTTTACATATCAACACCACTATCACCTCCCATATCAACTCTTATAGACCTCTATTTATACATTCCATGACTCTTAGAAAACCATGGAACGAAGCCTAGGTGCCAAAAACCATGGGTCCAAATAACCCTCATTTTAAGGACTTCACCAACCTGTTCTTCCTTCTTCTCCGCGAGGTGCTCCAAAGCACCCATTAGTGTCTTCTTCTGCTTGATGAATTTTCCACGATCTATCTTCTTTGTTTCTTTGTCTTCCTTGATATTCTCTTTCAACGACTTGCTTTCCTTTACTTCGTTCCTTCTTTTATGCTTCTTTAACCACTTCGACCCTTCCTCAGTTTGTGTGCCTTCCATGCACTTCATACTTTTTCTTTATTCTTCATTAATCTTCGCTTTCTTCCTTAATACATGACCAATGGACAACTCTAAGTATACCTAAACTGGGTACTTTTTCTAATTAGAATAAGAAGCTTTGTACATAAATAACTTATTTTGAGTAGTATCCTAGTCTTAAAAGTTGTTCATATTTTAATAAGTATGAAAGGATTTGGAATAAAATAAAAGGGGAATAATAAAACCTTTATATCTCAATTATCACCAAGGGTGTTAGTGGGAATGATAATTTTCCTTATTGATAGTTGTACCTTAAGTATGTTTCCATGATCAAATTGGGAAACATCTTTGAACTAATGGATTTTCCTCATGATTAGGTTGAAATGCATGTTCTTTTGGCTATCATGTCCTACAAAATTCTTGGGATGTCAAACTCCGAAACTATTTTTCTTAACTTACTCAAGGTTCCACATCCATACATAACATTAATGAATAACTGGTGCATGTGGAGAGGTAGAGTTGAGACTATGCGGATTGACATATTAAATGGGTATACATTATTACGTGGGCATATCCAACTCATCTTCATTAAAAAGAATCATTCATATATGTCTAAACATATTGTTTCCAGAGCTATGGGGATCCATTGGTAGCGGAGCAAGATTTTTGTTGCCGAAATGACTACACGATAGGATATGGATGTTTTCTGGCAGTGTAGGAACACCGAAAGATAAGATAGGAAGGTTCATATGAATATGTATTTTATTACTCTATCATTAGAAGTCCCCTCATATTTTATCATGTCTCAACACATTTAGACTATGTTATTGGTAAGTGAACACCCATCGTGCATTTTTTTGAGTAAAGACAGAGAACAAATTGAAATTTGGCATTCAAACCTAACTCATAATTGTTTACCTTAAGAAACACCAAAGTAAACTGAAAATGAAGAAAAAAATGAATCTTTATCTTACCATATAACCAAACTCATCATTCAATGCACACTGAGATATTTGGTTACCATTGGATCTGTTGTTCCTGAGTTTATACTTTAAGGCTGTAAAGTATACCGTCAAGGCATCTGTAAATGTTTAAAGGAATAACTTGAGGATAAGAAATGAAAAGGAATGGTGAAGCAGAATCAGTTTCTCAACTGTCTATGTCTAGCTTCCTGTTGTTCTTGGATGCTAATATCTCTCTCAATAGCAGCCCATGAACGTTCTAATTCGACTCGGTTAGTTGTTATTTGTAGGATGGTATTAAATAGGTTCAAAGAAATATTGGTTTGATCTTGAAGGCCAGGTTCAGTGTTGGGTTGTCTTCTACTTGGAACAGTCATGGAGGATAAGATTTTATTTAATCGTGAAAGAATTTAATCAAATGTTACTTCAAATTTTTAAGAGATGAGAATAAGAAAAACAATTTTAAAATTCAAAACACTAACATAAATAAATTCGAGGTCGTTTCCTGGATTTGCAACAATTTTATAATTATAAAATAACAAAGAAGTACTACAGAAAAATATGAGGCTTTAATCAAGAAAGAATCTCATATTTATGACAGGTAATAAAGAAGGAAAACAAGGTTTCTAATGAAAAGTTAAGTATTAAGGTTCAAATGATTAACAGGTCTTAAAATCATTGATAGCAATTTCAAAGGAAAAGATGTAAATAATTATATATCCAAATCAATCTGAACTATATACGAGATGTTAGCAGGTAACTTAAAATTCATTTATTCATTAGAAAAACATTGAACGAAAACACAATAAAGTATAGTAAACAGGGTTGAAGAACACATAGCTACAAATTTGTAGGATTCGGAATCTCGTCTGTAATGTATATTATGATGGATTGGAAAACTGTTAATACAATCGGCTCTCTCTGTTACACGTCAAAATTGCTCAGCTGGATGAGTGTCGCATTATCCCTCTCAATTGTCGTAAGTGTCGCATCAACTTTCGCAAGTGTCGCAAGTTGGTCACTAGTGTCACAAAGGATGTTCAGACATACTGTCATGATAA